>MVAM01000138.1:0-30003 GCA_014825675.1 Cystofilobasidium ferigula
GGCAACACGGCTGACCCTAGACTCGCTATCCTCGTCATCAAGCTCAGCCGGCAGACCTCGACATAGAGTCCAGCTGCTGCTTTACCTGTGCGCGTGCGGGCTGCCCTTCCCTCCCCACCCGTCAGTAGCGACAATGGCCAGGACGACCACCTTCTTCTCGGCGAGAGCTGCTGCCTTTCTTTTGACCTGCAGGGATCCGTACGTCGAAAGTCCAGGCCGCAGCCGACGTCGCCGTTGCCGACAGCCGAACAAGGCGCGGTGGGCTCGCCGGTCTCGACCGCCCTTCCCCTCGACGCCACCGTGCACGACCACTCCTTCTCTATCGCCCCCGCGCAAGGACGCGCTCGGAACTTCTCTCCTTTGTGCCTCGTGCGATCGCGTTTCCATGACCGGCTGGGCCCTGTGCTTCAGCCGCTTGCTCGCTCTTGAAAAGGAGGTGCGCTCTTCCCCTCTCCTCTTTTTGTCTCCCTCATATTTCATCGCTGAACTCTCGTCCTCAACCAACCCTCAACGCTCGGCCCTGCATTTGCTCCTCTGTGCTCCCCCCTTCCCTGCCACTTCCGCCACCCTCGACCTCCTTCGCTATGCTCTTTGGCCGTGCAACTTTCATCACCGCCTTCGTCGCCCTCCTAGCCCTCGTTTCTTCCTCGGTCGCTGAACTCGTCGAGGGCCCTTCCGGCACTGTTCAGCATGTCAAACGCTTCCAGACGAGCACCCGACCGGACGGCGCGACTTGCCAGAGGACTTGCCCGGACTTGAGTCCTGTCCAGGCCTCTTGGCCGGGTGCCCCAGCGGTCGTTGAGCCGAACGTCCGCAACGGCGAGGGCTTTCCTCAGTGGCAAGCAGTGACGCAGTGCGGCTACTACATTGTGTACACACCTAACGGAGGAACTACGTGCGTTTTGATTCTCGTGCGGCAAAGTTGGCTGTTCGCTGACCACAGGTTCATCCCTCGCAGGAGCGGCACCCAAGTCTGCCTCTACTACAAAGATACCGGTGTCCTCTATGGCAGCCTGTCCGGCCAGGGGGGCTGCCCGCCTGAGGCTGGTCCTGTCGTCTGCACCCCTGCCGCCGCACCGGCCAAGCGGCAACTATCGAAACTAGAGCAGGTCGTCCAGGCGCGCCAGTACCGCCCCGCCCGTGCCGGCCGTCCGTCCATCGGAGAGCAGTGATCGGGCTGCATCCTTCACGTGCGTCTTCTGTGGTCTTGCCTTCGCTTGTCGTCCTGGGTCTGACGGGGGGGTTGGCTGCAGATCTCTCCTGAGTCCTGGTTCGCAGCAGTCTCTCGCGCCTCTCTTTTCTCCCTCACGCCCTCCTTCGATGCCCTCTGTGCCACGCTTCTTCTTTCATGTCCTTCGGGCTTCCTAGAACTCAGTCAAAGCTTGAGCGCATCGATTGGCTGGTTGAATCGCCTACTCCTCACACCGATTTTCGCCGAACTTGCGACCCAATCCTGCGTATCCTAAGCAACTTCAACAAGAGCACAAGCAAGCAGAAGAGACGTTGCGGCTGTTGTTCAATCGGCAGCCGAGGCGCGTGGGGCGTGGGGACGACCTGGCGAGATCTGACGAAGGTGACGTGCGAGCACTGTGAAAGCGTTGCGAAATCAAGGTAAGCAATAGCCCGTTGTCCTCCGACGGCCACGTCGCTTGCGACGCACACCGGCACCAACTTCTCAACTGCAAGGCTGACTTGTCGCCCTCCTCCGCACTTTGCAGAGCCTCGTCGCGTCCTTTTCCTTCCTCCGCCATCCCGCTTTTCGTCCGCAGCACATGTCTTCTCGAGTGGTCTGCCGCGATGGCGCTCAGCTGTCAGTTCTTTTGAGGATTCTGCAATGTCAGCGTCATGCGACGTAGGCGGGCGGGTCGGCGCGGGCGTAAGGGCGGAGGCCATAAGCATCCAAGCGCAGATCTCTCCGGCCCATTGCGACCTCTCCCTCTCCCTCGCGAGCCGGCGCGACAGGTGATGAAGCGCTGAGACGAAAGAGTGAGGTTGAGCCGTTCGTTGCCTCGAGCTGACAAGGCTGATGGCCTTCGGCGAGCGCATGGGCAGCAGATGGGGCTGGTGGGCGACTGTGAAGGCCGAGCTGACGTCGATGATGCCAGGGTGTCGTGCGGTCGTCCTTGGACGGGAGGTCGGACCGTTTTGAACAGCGTCGTGCGCTACTCCTCGCCTTCTTGTACGCCGTCTCGCCCTCCGACATTCAGCAGCGACTGTGTGAGGTTGACCATCCCGCCCTCGTCCTGCTCCCCTTCCCGTCCGCCAACCCCCTCGCCCGCGGGTGCCGCGCTGTCCTCCCGCGAAGGAACCACGCTCAAGCTGCGGTCACGCCACGACGCCCACCTTCTGCGCATCTCGTCCTCCCGGCGCTCGGCGTCGAGCGCGTCGTCGTCCGGCGCGAGCGTGCCGCCGCGCTCGAAGAGAGGGACGACGGCGGGCGTACCCGAGCGCGAGTTGGCAGCGGGTCGTGAAGGCCAGGGCGAAGCGGACGGCGTGCGGTCAAAGGTACGCCGCGTGCCTGAGGTTGAGGTCGAGAAAGTCGAGGAGAGGCGAGGACGTGGTGTGGGAGGGACGGAAAGGGAGGTCGAGCGGCGCAAACCGGGGGTTGCACGTGGAAGAGGGTAGGGCTCGACGATCACGACAAGCGACGAGGCGTAGATTGAGAAGCCTGCCAGTTAGCAGAGCGAATCTCGTCAACTCCATAGCAGTATGTCCAAACATCGAAGGAACACACCTTGGTAGTGCATCTCGAGCGCCGGCTTGAACTTCTTCTCCTCGACTTCCTCCTCGTCAGGCGCAGCGACGAACCCGCCCGTAGTCTCGATTTCCTCCTCCTTGACACCATCCATGTCCGCCTGCTCCGTACCCGCGAAATCAAACAGGCCTTGACCGCGCGGCGCGTCGCGCGTGTTGTCGGCGGACGAGGCCAAGAGGTCATCGATGGCCGATCCTTCGTCCTCCTCGGGCTTGACCTCTTGGACGACTGCGCGGTCCATCGAGGTCAGCTCCTGTCGCGAGAGACGTCGAAAGGCGTTTACGCGACTCACCATCGCCCTCCTCAGAGGGCTCGCGCGCTCGCTTCATCCCCCTGGTCTCCCTCGTCCTGCTCAAGACCTCTGACGGCCGCTCTGGCTCGGGCGAAGCGGTCTCCTCCCGCTGTCCGTTCAGCGAGCGAGCAACGTAGTGGCGGTTCTTGAGGAGCACGACGTGTCGGTCGTCGGCGTTAGAGCGGAGGAAGAAGCAAAATCGAAAGTCATCTGCAGGGGAGTAGGGCAGGGTCAGCGCTTGCAGCCCAGAGCGCGCAGCGCGCCCCAATTGGACACTGGCACGCTCAGTAAAGCTGTAGGCGCCTGCTTCCAAGCAGCCGCAAATCAATCTGACGCTACTGTGCCCCAACATCACCTGCTACCCACATGGAAGCCTGTATGATCTGCTGCGCCCGTCAAGGGGTGTGCAGCCTTGCCATCCCCACGTAGCTCCCTCTATCACTGATCTCCTCCCAACATCACCTCAATCGCTCGACCTTTCAAGGTGGTCATGGGACGTACCTCCGACGATGACCTCCGGATTGCTCGCCGTCTTCTTGTCGTTCAGTGCCTCGGCTTCGATCTTGGGCCGGATCCTGCGAGGCGGGCGGACGGACAGGGCAGGACAGGCCGGTCAGTTCTGGGCCTTGCAGAGCGATGAGCTACATTGAAACGCGCACAGCGGTCTCAGGGCCAGCAAAACTTTCTGCAGGGCGTCCAATCGTGTAAGATGTCAGCTTGGCCGGAGTCAAGGTCCTTCGAGGCTCGGCGAAGCGACGGCCGACGTACCTGGAGAGTGTAGTCGGTCATCCAGTCCGTGTAGGCTGGCTCCAGGTAGACGTAGAGCGAGAGCACCGTGTCGCGCGAGATGCGCAGGTAGTACGTGTTGCGGGTCGAGAATGAGCCTGAGGACATGCTGGGCCAGGCAGGATGACCGTCGGGAGCGGCGGCGAAGTGACGTCGCGAGTTGATCTATGAGCGCCGTCGAGCCTCCCCTGCCAGCCAACCTCGAGCTAGCCTCCGTAGCTCCAGCTGCGAAAGGGACTCGAAAGAAGCAAGCAGGCTGCGACGGCCAGCACCGCTTTCAGTCATCTGCTGATCAGCGGGTCAGACGGAAGCCGGGATTGACCTGGGCGGCTTTGCGACCTGGCGCGCAGCTCATCAACGCGTCGTACTCGACCACGTCGACGATTACGTCGGCCAGCAGGCCCGCAACAGGATTCTACCTGGCTCCTACTACCCAGTCGGCATCCTCCTTAGCGGACGTCGCGCTCCTACCTTGCTCCTTGCTGTCAACAAGCGGCGGCTGCCGGCTAACTTTGACTGCTGCTGACGCTCATAAGCCACGCCACCTCGTCTGCTGGGTGATTGCAGGGTCAGAACGCGTCGCACGGGCGTGCAGGAGAAGGGAGGGGGGAAGAGCACATTGCTGTCTTGGGTGCAGCTGACTGATGGTCGTCGTGTCAGACAGCAACGATCTCAGTCCCCTACCGTCCTGCCGCATCTGTCTCTCCAGCCCCCCTTCGCCTGCTGGACCTCGGACTTGCTGGTCTCAGCGTGCTCCTCCTCTCGACCTTTTCTCTTTCTGAAGATCTCTGCCGTTGCACGCTTCCTCGCCCTCCCCCCGACGTGCGCAACAGTCGAGCGTTATTTTGGCCATCAACCGGCCTGTACCACCTCCAGTGCCCAGGCTACACCATTCAGCTCGCCGGCTGCAAGCTGAACGGAGCGGTGCAGTTGGACAGAGCATCGATAACAACAGAAAGATTTCGGTCAAGAAGAAGACAGGAAGTAGCTCTGCCCCTCCACGCTTGGCGAGCGAACCGCCCTGACGGCCGTCTAGTCTATGACGGTCGTCCGCGGGTCTTTCCCAAGAGTCGCGCGGTGGTTGACGGCGCCGCCAGATACGCTGCGAAAGGGAAAGATAGCATCAGCTATTTCAGAACGCGCAGCCGGGAAGGCAGAAGGCAGGTTGAGAAGGAGCTCACCTCGACAGGGCGTGGCCGTAGAACGTTGACGCGCGAGCCATCATCGTCTGCTCGAGCACGCCGAGCACGTCAGTGAAAACGAGCGGCCAGGCGTCCATCTCGCGCCGGTCCGCGGGCGAGATGAGGTCCTGGATCAAGATTGCGCCGTGGTCCTTGTAGTACTGGATGAACGTTGCGTTGCGCTCGTCTGTCGCGAGGTAGAAGCTGCGCAGGGTCGGAGAGGGGAATGATCAGCAACGCGCGAGCAGCGAAGAGGGGAAGCAGATCACGCACGGATCCTTCTTGTCGGGAGGGTCGAGGGCAAGGTATTCGGGCGACGCCGTCGCCTCGGGCACGGGATACTTGAGCACATAGCCCGAGTCGTGGATCTCGACGAGCGTCTGCCGGGCGATGTCCATCCACTTGACGATCCGGTTGAAGTGCTCGTACGGATCGGCGTTCATGACCCACGCGTGCTTGACAAAGTCGCCACGGCGCATGTGGGCCGAGCGCCACATGCGGCCGCCGACACGGTCGCGCATGCGCAGGTCGAGCTTCTCGGCCATCTCGCCCAGCAGCGTCGGAGGCACGATGTCGTACAGGACGATGCGAGCGAAAGACTGGGCGGCGGCGGGAGTCGTGAAGCGCAGGGCTCCAGGTTTGCGCTGGTAGTGCGTCTCGCCCTCGAGGAGAAGGACCTGCGAGCGCGCCAGAGGTCAGTACGGGCAGATGACGACCGCAGCGGGGTGAGGAATGCACCTCGGCATCGATCTTGTGATAGTCGTCCCACCAGCCGCGCATGTTCTCGATGACCGAGACGTCCCTGATGGGCTCCGTGACGGTGCGGACGTACTCCATGCCGTGCCTGCACGCCAGGGAGAAGCTGTTCGATCAGCGGGGCAGCCTCAGCGGGCCAGTGAAAGGCGAAGAACGCACGAGCCCTGCCAGGTGTGCAGCACGTAGGCACCAGCTTCGTTGAGCTTCTTCTCGAGCTCTTCGTCCGACTCGCCGCTGCCGACGTGCGCCTGAATTTCATTCCAGTCGGTGTACGTCTTGCCCTCGAGCACCTTCCGAATCTCCCGCGCCATCGGCGTGCGTTTCTCTTCTTCCGTGAGCAGGTGGGCCTCGATCGGCAGCCGATCGACGCGTGCCACGTCCGAGTCGTACTCGCGGTTCGGGATGACCTCGAGCCGCGCGCCCGTTGTGTGGTAGCCATTGCGCTGCCACTGGCCGCGGACGTCCTCAACTGATGCCGGGATGTCGTGCACGAGCAGGTAGTCGGCGACCGTCATGATAGGCCGAGTCTTGCGGATGTGAGGGATGTTCATCATGAGCTGAGAAGCGGGGGGGGGAGTCAGCCCTGGCACGCAAGTACGAAACGAGTTGGGAACGAACCTCGATGGGAATCAGCCAAGCCCACTGCTTCTCCAGCGGCTGGTCCCGCCACTCGTCGCTCTGCATCGCGTCGCCGCGGTTGACCATCGTCGCGAAGGCTGTGAAGGCGTGCGAGGAGATCAGACCAACTTCTCAAATGACAGTCGGACTGGGACAAAGACACACCCTCGCAGGTGTGCTTGTCAAACTCGCAAGCGCGGGCAACAACGTGCGTCGGGACGACGAGCGTCCGGTCGAGCATCTCGGCATGCAGCAGTGAGGCCTGCAGGGAAAAAGGCAGTGTGGACTTCAGGTTAACCTGCTGCGCACGAGGAGACAACAAGGTGACGCGGAGGGCTTGAGCAAAGAAACGGACCTCGATGATGTAGCGGATGTTGTTGAAACCGAGCCAGCTAAGATGCAGCAGAGGCAACGGGTCAGTTTGGACACCTGTGAAGCAAGACGAATGCGGACCCAGAAGCAAGGCATGCTGCACGGGTGAGCGGCAGGGCTGGACGCACAGAGGGTAGTCGCGCACGTAGTAGCCCTTCGTTCTGGCCACCATGTCCTCCAGGGCCTGCTTCCTCGTCTTGCCGCCCTTGATCTCGTCCTCGAGGCTGAAGCCGTCACCGGTGCTGTCGACAGGTCCGCTCGGGGTGTCGGCGACGTGGCCGCCAGCCACGGCGGGGATAGGGGCAGACACGACCAGGCCCTCATCCTTCCACAGCTGCTCACACTTTGCCTTGTCGACGGCATAGCTGCTCTTGGAGCTGCCGCTGCCTGACTTGCCGCCGCCGACGCCGATGTGCGACAGCCAGCCGTCGTCGTCGTCACCAGCAGACGAGTCCCAGGACGACGAGTGCGTCGTCTTGCCCTTCCAGCTCGAGCTCACCGCCGACGTGACCCGCGCCGGGTGCGAGGGGAAGACTGCGACGTACACCGAGAGGAGGATGGCTAGCGAAAGGAAGGTTGTGAGGAACGGACGGCGCTTGAGGAACAGCTGCACACGCTTGAGCTTGGAGGCCGAGTGATGAGAAGCTCCGCCGCCGGCAGCGCCGGAAGGCGTCGGCAGGAGCGAGTAGTCGGCCGACATGGCCCTTGAGACGGAAGCAGGGAAGAAGGAGAAGCAAGCACAGGCCAGCTGCGATGGTCGTCCGGCCGCCTTCAGTAGAGGATGGTGTAGGCCAGATGACGGTGAGGGACCAGAGGGAAAGAGCTCCCTCGGCCGCCTCCTGTTTCAGCCCATCGCGAGGTCCAGACCGCCGACGTCGGATGATATAATTGCAGTGCGCACGAGTCAACACGTCCTCGCAGTGCTGACCTGAAGCGACGTACATACGATTGTAGCTCTCGCTTGCGGACACAGCAGGTCGTTGAGGTACAAAGCCATAATAGTTGGGAAGGTGGAGGGGGGGAGGGGGGGCCTCACAAATACAACCTGAGGAGCTTGAGAGACGACAAGTGGTGCAGAGGAACAACCGCACGCGGACGGCGATGCAGGAGCGAAGCAGGTGGGGGAGAAGACGGAAGGAGTTTCTACCAGTCGGTGCC
Source organism: Cystofilobasidium ferigula (assembly GCA_014825675.1). Classification (NCBI taxonomy): domain Eukaryota; kingdom Fungi; phylum Basidiomycota; class Tremellomycetes; order Cystofilobasidiales; family Cystofilobasidiaceae; genus Cystofilobasidium; species Cystofilobasidium ferigula. The sequence goes on from MVAM01000138.1 coordinate 7,919, forward strand.
CTTCTTGTCGACGCCGCGGCCAGCAGCGGGCGGGACGACGTTCTTCTGGCCGACCTTGACGTAGCCGAGTCCGTCGAGCCACGGCCACGTGGTCGAGCGCGATGCCTCAAACGACGCAATGGCGTCGGCCTTCTGGAGCGTCAGGCCGATGTCGTCGAGCCCGTTGAGGAGACAGTGGCGGCGGAATGCGTCGACCTCGAACGGGATCGTCTCGCCGTTCGGGCGGCGGATGAACGACTCCTCGAGGTTGACCTCGAGCTCGGCCTTGGTCGCGGCGTCGTTGAAGAGCGTCTGGCAGTGCTCCTCAGGAAGGATGATGACGAGCATGCCGTTTTTGAAGCAGTTGCTGAAGAAGATGTCGCCCGCCGACGGGGCGATGATGCAGCGGACGCCAAAGTCGTTGAGCGCCCACGGCGCGTGCTCACGCGACGAGCCGCAGCCGAAATTGCTGCCGGTCGAGACGATGATCTTGGACTGGCGGAAAGGCTCCTGGTTAAGGACGAAGTCGGGGTTCTCGACGCCGTCGCTGATGTAGCGGCGTGACCAGAAGAGGGCCGAGCCGAGGCCGGTGCGCTTGAGCGTCTTGAGGAACTGCTTCGGGATGAGCATATCGGTGTCGACGTTCGGGATCGACATGGGCGCGGCGATGCCCTTGAGGACAGTGAACTTGGGCATGCCGGTCGGCGCGACCGGCTGCGGCGTGATGTCGTCGATCGAGGTGACACCGGCGGCGGCAGCGCCCGAGAGGGGAGGGGCAGCGCCGGCGTTGCCGGCCGCCTTGGGTGGTGCCTCAACAGCGTCCGTGAGGTAGTCGAGCGACTGCGTGATCTTGACGTTCCCCGCACGAGGCGACGACTTGGACGTGATCTCGCGGACGTCGGTGAAGACGCCGGTCATGGCGGCAGCAGCAACCATCGCAGGCGACATCAGATGCGTGCGGCCGCCGGCGCCCTGGCGGCCCTCGAAGTTGCGGTTCGACGTCGACGCGCAGCGCTCTTGGGGCTTGAGCTGGTCTGGGTTCATGCCGAGACACATCGAGCAGCCGGCCTCACGCCAGTCCCATCCGGCCGCCTTGAAAACGACATCGAGGCCCTCGGCCTCGGCCTGTTCCTTGATCAGGCCCGAACCGGGGACGACCATGGCGTACACGCGCTCGGGCACCTTCGAGCCGGGCGGGAGGGAAAGGATGACAGATGCGGCCGAGCGGATGTCCTCGATGCGTGAGTTGGTGCACGAGCCGAGGAAAGCCTTGTCGATCTTAACGGTGTTGATAGGCACGTTGGGCTCGAGGCCCATGTACTCGAGCGCGCGCTCCATGCCTGCCTTCTTGATCGGGTCGGCAACCTGGGCGGGGTCCGGGACGTTGCCGTTGATGGGGATGACGTCCTCGGGAGACGTGCCCCAGGTAAGGGTCGGGATGATGTCCTCGGCCTTGATGTCGACGTTGATGTCGTACGACGCGCCCTCGTCCGCGTGCAGCGTCTTCCAGTACGCCTTTGCGAGCTCCCACTCTTCGCCCGCCTTGGGCGCGAGCGGGCGGCCGCGCAGGTACTCAAAGGTGGTCTCGTCGGGCGCGATCATGCCCGCGCGCGCACCAGCCTCGATCGACATGTTGCACATCGACATCCTAGCCTCCATCGACAGGCCTCGGATTGCCGAGCCGCAGAACTCCATGACGGTACCCGTGCCGCCGGCGGTGCCGACGATGCCAATGATGTGAAGGATGATGTCCTTGGACGTGACGCCCGGTGCAAGGGTGCCCTCGACGGCGATGCGCATGTTCTTGGACTTGCGCTGAGGGAGGGTCTGGGTGGCGAGGACATGCTCCACCTCGGAGGTGCCGATGCCGAAAGCGAGGGCACCGAAGGCGCCGTGCGTCGACGTGTGCGAGTCACCGCAAACGACTGTCGTTCCAGGAAGGGTGAAGCCCTGCTCAGGGCCAATAACGTGGACGATACCTGCAGGGAGTGGAGGAGGGGGGCTAAGTGAGCGCCGGCGGGAGGGCGAGAAGGACGAAGCCAGCACACACCCTGTCGTCGGTCGCCGAAGCCAAAGTACGTCAGACCGAACTCCTTGACGTTGTCCTCCAGCGCCTCGATCTGTGCGCGCGAGTCGGGCTGGAAGATTTGCGAAGCCATGGACTTCTTGGGGTCGCGAGTCGAAGTGCTGCGGGCGAACGGAGATTGCAGCTGTCAGTGTCGCTGGTCAATCCATCGGGGGCATTGGAAGGAACGTACGGGATGTTGTGGTCGACGGTAACAAGCGTGCAGTCTGGGCGGCGGACAGGACGCGAGGCGTTCCTCCTATGCACGAGAGAAGGAGGTGTCGGTCAGAAGACAAGTCGGTCGGTCGACCGGAGAAGAGCGACGGCTCGCAGCAGCCGCGAAAGAAAAGACGCACAGGCCCTCGAAAGCCTGCGGCGAGGTGACCTCATGGACGAGGTGTCGCTAGAGCATCAGGCGCAACCCAGGAGATCGACTTCGAGTCAGCGAGAAGGGTCTTCGGCCGGACGCGACGACAGCCGCACACGAGCTCCACCATCCAGGGCGAGCTCGCAGAGGCGTCACAGGCAGCGGATGGACTCACGTCGATGTAGAGGAGAGTCTCGCCGTTGGCAGACACGACGACGTGGTCGTCCCAGACCTGGAGGAAGCAAGACGATGATGGGGAGTTAGAAGGGCGGTGCGCATTCGGTGGCCTGTGAGTGGTGGGCTGAGCCGCACCTTGTCGTACAGCGTCCGCGGTGCCGTCGCAGGAATGGGCATTTTCTTGAGATGTACAGCTGCGATGATAGGATGGGCAGATGAGAACGAGGCCGATGTAGGCAACTGCGAGCAACTTACAGAGAAGGAGGGATGGTGATGGGGGGGAATGGGAGGAAGCGAGGCGAGGCTGGGTCTTCTGCTTCGCGTTGCTGGTCATTGGCCTTTCGGACTCGTCGCCCGAATCACCTGTCCACTTACATCGGCGTGGTATCGGCCGCCTCGCATTGGTTCGATCGAGGCGCAGGTCTCGACCCAGGTCGGCCGAAGGTTCCAAGGACTATTACTACTACTAGGGGAGCGACATGCACTTACCCGTTCACCTCGAGCTTCTTCTCCCTCGAACATACCTTGGATGATCAGGAGAGCTGACGCACTAACGACCTGACTACTGACCGTCTCGAAGTCGTCCGCAGCTTAAGCCGTGGCACATGAGCGACCAGTGGGCAGCAGCAGGCGTTTTCGCACGGGCGCAAACGGCGCGCGCCGCTGGCCCCGAACTGCTCAACCTCCTACTGTACTTTCCTCATCTCACCGTCTTTCACTGACTAGTCGCTGTCCAAATCGACTGATTATTTTTCCTCGCGCAGGCGCGCTTTTGAGCTCACTTCTGTGCGTCAAGACGCTAGGGCGAGCTGGCCCGAACTGAGGCGCAGCACCTTGTCGACAGTCTCATTGCGCGTCAGCTCACCTTGTGAGCTGCCTTCGGCGAGACGCGTCTCCTTGCTCGCTCGCTGTTAACCAAGCTTGCCGTGCGCGCTGAAGAGGGTGGAGGCGCTTGCGGACTGCTCGCTGACCTTCCTTCCGCCCTCTCCGCCGTCCATCCTCCCGTTTCCAAGATGCGCTTCGCCTTAATCCTCTCCGCCGTCTCCCTCCTCACCGCCGCCTTTGCGGCCGTCAAGGTATCGTACGACGCGTCGGGGACCTTCAGCTACGCGAAGCGCTTTGAGCCGTCGTGAGGTCCTGGAGGGTGCACCGCCGCCTGCCTGACTTTTGCCCCTGATCAGAACGCGTACCCTGGCGCCGCTCTCACACTTCAGCCTCTCTCTCCTTCTGGCAAGCCCTATCTTGGCCAACCAGCCTACACGCAGTGTGATTACACGGTGGACTACATTCGGCCCGGGTACTTTCATCTCTTTTTGATACGGAGGCCTCTGGGAGGCCTAGTCTCTTACGCACTTGATCTACCTCTGACAGAGGCGTAAGTACAAGCGAGGCCGCCGTCTCCGTCAACGTGGCCGACAGCGGCGCGTTTGACGGCAATGATCGCCCGGGCGTGTGCGGGCCTCTCGTCTGCGCCGAGCCTGAGGTAACATCGGCCTCCGGGCGCCGCGACCTCACACCCCTCGAACAGGTCATCCGCACCAGGCAGTACAGCCCGAAGAAGCGTCCGACCCCGGCGCGCCCCTGAGCAAAGTGCGCCCAGCGCCCGTCTTCAACTCATCAGCAAATTGCTGCTGATGTCGCTTCTTCCAGGACGGGAGAAAGGGGCTTTGAGATACAGTCTCCGCGCGCTCTACTTGACTGCCAGCCGCGTCGCCATCCAGTCCAACCCCTCCTCCAGTCCTGTGCGAGGCGAGCGCGCAGGAGAGTCAGTAGGGGGTGAAAGATTATGCGAGCACCGTGACCCACCTTGCCCTGTAAGCGCCGACGACGCGATGATCTGCCATTCGCCTGGGATTATAAAGAGCAAGTCAGCATGCCCCCGAACACTTCAGCTCCCGAAGGACGCACGATCCTTGAGGTCGGTCAGCCTACGCCATTGTTTACCAACGTCAGTGGAGCGTTGCAAGGGAATGGACGACAGCAGAGGCACATACCCTAACCCATGCGAGATCTCGCTCGCCGTCATAGCGCCCTTGACGTCCTGCTTGTTCGCGAACACGAGCAGCAGCGTCTTCTCCAGCGCCTGAGGGCCCTCAGGTATGCTAATCAGCAACTCAAAAGCTTTGCAGGGTAGGAAAGCGGAGGACTGACCTCGGCGCCGAGCATCTTCCCCAGCTCTGTCTTAACAAGACTGAGTCGTGCGCGGTCCGTCGAATCAACGACGAGAATAACGCATCTTGTTGCTTGGAAGTACTGCGCCCAGGATTGACGAAGGGTGGTCTGGCCGCCTGAGAAAAAGTAGGCATCAAGGTTACTGAGCTGTTCAACACTGTTGCGGATGGCGGGACGCACCGATATCCCTGAGCAGCCGTGGTAAGCGGAACAAGAGGATGACGAGCGAGTCGAGCAACATCCGAGGATAAATGACCAAGGATGACGAGGGTGAACAATGACCAAGGGTGACGAGGGTGAACATCAATGTCAGCGAGCTTGGACGTCGGCAGCCATTCAAGTCTTCCTTCCCTAAGGGGCAGAAGAGGGATTACGAAACGAACCAGAGATTGAACTTCAAGTTCTGCTCGGCGTGCGAAACATGAGGGTTCACTCTGACTGCTAGCACGGCAGCAAGCGTGGATGGACGTACCTTGTAGACGTAGGTCTCCTGATTGCTACCGACTGTCGGTGCCGTTGCGACGACCTCGCCCATAGTGATCTTGTAGAGGATAGTTGTCTTACCTGCGTTGTCAAGACTGAGCACAAGCGGACGAGGGACGACAACGTCAGCGACGACAAGGGCGGAAGGCCAGGGAAGGGGTGGTCAGCTGCGCGCGCATTGAGACGCAAGAGGGCAAGCCCTGCATAGCCTAGGGCGACCGGGCGAGCAGCGACTCACCCAAGGATCAAGATCTACAATAGCGCAAAGCGAAGAGGGCAGGGACGCCGTCAACACGACGCTCCTAGACTGATGGCGGGGTCTGAGCTCCGACTGCGTGGGCTGAAGCGAAGCACGGGGGGAGAGACATGGACGGCTGACCTTCATCTCCTCCATGCCCCAGAGCCTGCCGTCCAAAGGACGTGAAAGCGATGTCAGCAGATTGCTCACTAAAGCTCAAGAGGTCGTCCAGAGGTGCTCAGCCGAGTGCAGCAGTGTGTCTGGGCTCGAGGCAGGGCAGCAGGCAATCGGTTGAGGGACGAGGGCCGCACTTGGACCACAGCGAGCTGAAAGCGACTGCCGACAGGCGTGCAGCAGGAGAAGGTCAGCACGTACAGTCAAACAGCACGACGACATGGACTCACGGCCCATCCTGGCGAGTAGTGGGTGTGACGGTTGACTGCAGCGGCCATCGCTTCTGGAGAACGAGCTGCTCCTGCTGAAGGCGCAGCAACATCGATTGAAAGGGAGTTGTAATGGCGGCTTGAATGCGATGTATCAGCAACTCTGCTGGTTGTAATCGAGTCAGGCTCCGGGGTACTCCATCATCACCCACCGATTCACTCGAACCCCCCGGCAACCGTACCTCCGCCCCCTAGCCCTCTCAGCAGCCTCCAGTCGCCTTACCAAGCAAACTCGCATCGATGCTCAAATTCCAGGCCGAGGTCGAGGTTCGTCCGTCCCGGCCTGCACCAGGCAACGCGGCGCGCGCCGCCACCTCCCTTCCCGCCCGACCATCGACTGACCCGAGCCAACGTCTGTAATCACCCTTCTGCAGGAGATCAGCAAGGCAGCCAAAGCGCGAAGTCTTTCGGGTCACCTCGCAGCCGGCTCACCTCAATCGGCCAACGACACGAAGGGCTCGAAGTCGACATCTGCGGCCGACGTCGCCACGAGCTCCGCCGCTCGACCATCGTCGGGCGCATCCCTCGCCACTGGACATCAGAAGAAGCCCTCGGCGGACAAGGGCAAAGCCCCTACAGGCACCAGGCAGTCGCCAACAGCATCCACGGCGGAAGCCCTTCCGCGGGCTGAGCCGTCGGTCTCATCGGGGTCGACAAGTGGCGCGCAGCCGTCCTCCTTCGCATCAGCGTCGTTGCAGGCCACCCTCCTGGCTGCCGTTGACCCAACAGCGACCGAAGAGTCGCACGCGGCGCTCGTAACGCTGATCGAAGACTCTCTTCGCGCATCGCCGAGCTCAGAGCTGCTCGTGCGCCTGGGTCGTCGCCCGCGTTTGACGAGCTGGTACCAGGGCGAGAAGCGCGGGCCGCTACCGGGTACCGATGCTGCGGAAAGGGACGCAGAGGGGTGGAATGGCGAGTCGTTACCGGACACTGTTGGGCTGGATGCGTTAGAGGAAAAGCTCAAGGCGGTCGTGGGCGAGCTCGAGGGCGAGGTGCGTCTTCACATGCAGCCCTGCGTTCGCGCAGCACTGATCTCCTCCTCTGCCGCAGCTCTTACCCTTACTACGGACGCCGCCGCCCGACGCGACCTACACAGCTCTCCTTCGCCTTGCGCCACCATCCCTTGAGCACCTTCCAGAACTGCGCATCGCCGCCGTCGGCAACGTCGACGCGGGCAAGAGCACCACCCTCGGCGTCCTGACGCGCGGCGGGCTCGACGACGGCCGCGGCAAGGCACGCGTTGGGCTGTTCAGGCACAAGCACGAGCTCGAGAGCGGGCGGACGAGCAGCGTTGGAATGGAGATTCTGGGGTTTACGGCAAAGGGCGATCCGGTCCTTCCCGTCGGCGGCATAGGCGAGGGCGAGAGTCACGGGCGGAGGGAGAAGCTCGGGTGGGAGGACATCTGCAAACGCAGTGCCAAAGTCATCAGCTTCATCGGTGCGTCCCTCTGGTGCTCCTTGCCAGACAGCTCGTTGATTCCCAAGAACTTTGACTGTGAAGATCTCGCCGGACACGAGCGCTACCTCTCGACTACCATCTTCGGCATGTCCGGTTGCGCGCCGGACTACTGTCTGCTTCTCATCGGTGGCAACGCAGGCCTAATTGGCATGTCAAAGGAGCACCTTGTGCGCTACTTTCCTCGTCCTCAGTTCTTTTCAGCTCTGGTCCTAACTGCGCCGTCGTTCTGCAGGCCGTGGCACTTGCGCTCAACGTCCCCGTCATCGTTCTCATCACCAAGATCGACATGACACCGGCACACGTCCTCGAGCAGACCAAGACGCAATTGGCCAAGATCCTCAAGAGCCCAGGGTGCAGGCGCACGCCGGTGTTTGTCCAGGACGAACGTGACGTCGTTGAGCTGTCGCAGTCGTTCGTCGGCGATCGACTCTGCCCGATCTTCCTGATGTCGAACGTCACCGGTGCGTCCTTCTCCGGGCCGTTGCTACTACTCAAGACGCTGATCGTTGTGACGCTTGGTAGGCGAGAGCTTACCTCTGCTGCGGTCCTTCCTTAACCTCCTTCCGACTTCGGCGCAGGGCGGCGGCGCGGGTGTTGCAACCAAGTTCGACGCCAGCGCACCACTTGAGTACTCCATCAGCGACTGTTTCAGCGTGCCATTCGTTGGTACGGTCGTTGTGCGTAACCTTTTTCTCCTCCTCTTCCTTCGCACACCCGGAGCTGATAGCTGGCAGTCGTTGGCGCACAGAACGGCGTTTTGAATGCGGGCACCGTGAAGACGGGCGACAACGTGCTCCTTGGCCCGGACAGTCTCGGCCAGTTTGTCAGCACGACGGTCAAGAGCATCCAGCGCAAGCGCGCGAGTGTCACGAGCGCCGAGGCCGGGCAGAGCGTCAGGTGCGGTCTCTGCTGGTAGCTGTCGCCGCCGGAGCGCCTCGCTGACGTACTTGCCGCTGTGCTGCAGCTTTGCGCTGAAGCGAGTGCGCCGTACGGCCGTCCGCAAAGGCATGGTAATTTTAGCGAAAAACGAGACGGGCGAGGTCCCGCGCGCCGTGAAGCGGTTCGAGGGGCAGGTCCTCGTCCTCTACCACAACACGACGATCAGCCCAGGTGCGTCCGTTCTGCTGGCTCCTGAGTCGATGCTCTGATTGATTGTCTTCTTGGCGCTCCAGGGTATCAGGCCGTATGTCCCACCATGCCGTCCTTTGCTCGACTTGCTGATTAATTCTCGAACGGCCCCCTTGCAGGTGATGCACACCGGACCCGTCAAGCAAACCTGCCGCATCATTTCGATGGACCATCCGAAGGGTATCTTGCGCACGGGAGACAGGTGCACGATCCTTTTTGAATTCGTCTCTGCACCTGAGGTGCGGCCTTTCTACTTGCTGCTGAATCTGACGTAGCTGACGAAGATGTGCGAGCGAGCAGTACATCAAGGAGGGTGCCAAGATCCTTTTCCGGGAGGGCAAGACCAAGGGACTCGTGCGTACCGTTTAATCTTTACCGGCAGTCAGCTGACCGCCTTTTTCTGCCTGTGCAGGGGGTCGTGACTAGAATCGTCTCCTGATGGCTCGGCATGTGCATCTTGTCCCTCTCTGTGTCACTTCGTCTGCCCTGTCCACGCCACAGCTCGCCCCGGCCCACTTTGCCCCGCTTGCCCTCAACTTCCCGTCGTTCCACAACAGCCTGCTCGATCGGACCATGCGCGCTCCCGGCGACTTCACCTGCGAGGCCAATGCCCTCTCATTCAACGCGCGCGAGCTCGGACTCCAAGCCGCGCTGGTCGCTCCCACCCACTTGTACCGCGCCTGCTGCGCTTTTCGCTACCCGTTCTTCTGCATGCCCTTCTTCCAACGGACGTGTGTCCAGAAGTAGTGCCCGGTGGCTGTGTGGATAGTTGCAGAACTGAGGTAGAGAGTGCATCAAGAGGGACGAGCGTGCAGAGATAAAACGGGGAGTGGCAGCCCAGGTGCAAGTGTTCAAGAAAAAAAAAAGTCGGGAAGACCATGAGCGCGTGCTTGCTATTGGACCGAGGCTGCTAATAGGAGGATTGGTCATGGTCGTCAGGAACAGCTCGTCTGGCCAGCTGCTCGTCGCTGTTTGCCCGCAGCAGCCCGTTGTACTCGTGCTGTCACTGAACTTCACCCTTCGTTGGGCAGGGCCGTGTACATCTCAGGCGAGTCTCTTTTGAGTGCGCTATGTCCTCGGCTCTCCTCGGAGCCAGCAGCAGAAGTGGCAGGGCTGCAGCGCACAGTTGACGGGCGCGCGGACAAAGTCATTCGCGTCACCGACGTGTCCGCTCATTGTCGTCCGACATCCATGTCGCTTACCACGCTCACCCGGCAACAATACCTCGCAGTTCAGTAGCGGCTGCAAGCTCGTCAAGACTAACCCACCGGTGTCTTCCCCTGTCATAGAGCTTGCAGCAGACGCTTGCAGGAGGACGGGGTGCTCCGCAGAACTCATGCCAGCAGCACCTTCCATATCGTCGTCCTCAGGCATCGTCTTGCGTCTGTCGCCCGTTCCGCCTGCTCGATCTCGGTCCTCATCCTGTGACACACTCCACAAGACTTCCGGTCGAGCTTGCGGGGATCCGGCAGGTGGCTGACCTGCTGGACCGCGTTGCTCGACCGAACGGCACCGTGGGCGACGCCTCCGACTGCTCGCACGCCCGCCTTGTTCACCCAGGCAATCTGATCGGACGCGCCGCCTACCTATGCGCGGTCCTTGCTCCTTGGCCTCTTCTCCTTCACTGAGTCAACAAGGTGCGCCTCCTCTTCGCTCTTGACCACCAGCCCGCTGAATCTCCTCAACCCCTTCCTATCGGCCTGCACCGCCTCTCACAGGCCCAACCTCGCCATGCTCTTCGGTCGCTTCCGAGCGCGTCTTTCCCTGAACTGGATGCTTTCGCTAGTGCTTCCGACGGCTCACTGCTCAGACAAATTGAAGCCCGTATCGCGGGCAAGGCAACTCTCATCCATCCCCTGCCCTCAGATCTGTGCCGCAGCGTGTCCGTCGCCCCGCAAATCGCTTCCTGCTGCCCACACTCTCCGCCCAGTCGTCTTGTCGAACGTCTGCTGGATCACCTGCCCCCTGCCGAGCGTCGAGCGTGCGAACCCGCTCGCCGGCCGCGCGTCGTGCCCGAGTGCGCGCAGGGCCGTGATCGTCGACTCTGGGATGCCCTCCTCGATGTAAACCTCGCTGTTGATGTCGCCGGCCGAGTGGGAAGCCTTGACCTCGGCGTCAGGCAGACCGGCCTGCGGCACGCGAGAAAGAAGGGTCAGCGGAAAGAGTGACGCTGTGAAACGGGTGGGCGTACCGAGATGCAAAAGCGCGGCGCGTCGAGGGCTTCTTGCGGGCTCATGCCGCGCAGGATGTTGAGCAGGACTTGCACCTGATGGAGAGGAAGGGGCAATCTTGTCAGCCCAGTGCGGTGCGAGTCGGCTGTATTAAGCATCGCGCACATGTCCCTGAGGCTGCATGACTGCGGGAGGTGAGGGAGAGCATAAGCAACTATCATGAAGCGCTTAAGCAAGAGATACGTACAACCGCCCATGACTCCGTAGCTGAGGAACAGCTCCTTGCCCTTGGTTGCCATGCACGGGATGATGGTGTGGTACGGCCGCTTGCCGCCCTTGAGCTCGTTCGGATGGCCCTCCTCGAGCGTGAAGCCTGACCCGCGGTTCTGGAGCGTGAAACCGCAGCCGGCGGGAATGGCGCCTGTACCAAAGCCGGCGTAGTTCGAGGCGATGAAGGAGCATGCGTTCTTAAGATACGAGCACGGTGTCAGGGCGCGGTGCGAAGACTCAATTGTAGCGACTCACCCCTTCCGCGTCTGAGGTAGTGAAATAGACGGTATCGGACGAGCTGGCCGGGTAGCCGTGCTTGACCTGGTCGTCGGCCTTGTCCAGTGAAAAATTCTCCACCCGCGAGTCGAGGTACGACTTGCTCAGGAGCTCCTTGACGGGTACGTGCACGACGTCGGGGTCCGTCACGTAGTACCTGCGTAGCGGGGTCGATCAGCCCTGCGCGAAGACAGGAGGCGCACCTACGCACCTCGTGTCCGCAAAGGAGAGCCGGAGGGCTTCGATGAGTGTATGCAGGTACTCCGTTGAATTGTGCTCGAGGCCAGCGAGACCCTTCTCGCCCAGCAGACCCTTCGCCTCCATCGATTCGAGCAGTCCGAGACCAAGCAGCGCCGTCAGGCCCTGCCCGTTTGGCCTGTCGAACAGAGGACGAGGTCAGAGGGAGACGGGGCGCGCATGGAGGAGTCAAGGACGCACGGACACTCCCAGACGGTGACGCCCTCGTCCTCGGCCGTCGCCTTGTAGGTGTACGAGATTGGGGTCACGACCTGGGCATCGTGGCTTTTGAGGTCCTCAAGCTCCATGACGCCACCCTTACTCTGCGGTCCGCGTTGTTGTCACTGATCAGCCCCACTTGCGCGTTGACTGCAGAGTGGTTGAGAAAAGCCGCACCTGGATGAGCTCGACGATGGCCTCCGCGATCCTTCCCTCGTAAAACCCCTTTCGCCCATGCTCCGCGACCGCCCTGAACGTCTTCGCGAGGTCGGGGAACTGGAAGATCTCGCCTTGCCTGGGTGCGCGGCCGTTCAGAAGCATCGCGTCCGCCGAGGGCGAGGCGTTCTTGATGAGGCTCTCGGAGCGCTGCCACTGCGGGTGGGATTGGGCATCAGCTGAAGAAGGCGGTACTCAGGGATGGCCTGAACGTACAGCGTGCGAGTGAAGTTCGCTGACGGGCACGCCCTCTTCCGCCATGCGAATTGCGCTGCAGGAGATTGTCAACGTCCAAACTTTCGGTCAGCGAAGCGCAAGGGAGATCCAGCAGGAAAGAGAAGGACCGACGGGGCCAGGATCTGGGCCATCGTGAGCTTGCCTGATCCGAATTGTTCGATGGTCGTGCACCAGCCCGAAGCGGCGCCGGGCACGGTGACCGAGTTGAGATCTGCAGCGCAGATCAAGGTGAGCTCCTGCAAAATAGCCCGTGCAACAAGATATTTACCGGTAAGAGGGATAGAGCGACCGGTGATGCCCCGTTTGCGGCAGTGCTCCATGGTGAGCTTAGCCGGACTGCGACCGCTGCCGTTGACGGCCTTGACCTCATTAGTCTTCGCGTCAAAGAACAGGCAGAAGACGTCGCCTCCTATCCCCGTGCAGGAGGGCTCGGTGCTGTCGGTGGAATTGGCAACAGTCAGCCATCAAGTTCATGCAAGAGCTGCGTGAGAGGACGAACACGTTGAGCGCAGCGGCCGTCGCGACTGCAGCGTCAGCCGCGTTTCCGCCCGCAGCGAGAATTTCGAGACCAGCTTGCGTCGCCAGCGGCTGCGACGACGCAACGACGCCCTTGGTGCCGTAAATGGTGGACCGGCGCGACGGGTGCGACGCAAAGCGGATGTCGTTCTGTGGGTGAAGGGTCGACCAGGGGATCGGGGCGGCGGCGAGGGACATTGCGCGGGGCAGGCGGCGAGCGATAGAAGGAGGGCCTGACAACCCGGCAAGTGAGGAGGAAGGTCAGCCATCGGCTTGAGAGCGACGCAAAGGCCTTGTGCTACATCCTTACATCCTCAGTCCATCGTCCATCGCCTGAGGCCTTCGTCAACGAGCCTTCCTTTCCTCCAACGTCGGCCCGCGACAAGACAGCCCTGCTTCCCATCACACCCCTGGTGGGCCCGCTTTCCAAGCCCCCCCCCCCCCCACCCACCCACCTCTCCGTCCCTTCCCCCCCGGCAAGCAAGCAAAACTCACCTGTGCACTGGTGATGAACAGGAAGAGGAGGGGGAGGTGATGGACGTCGGCGCCAACGTCGAGCGCGACCATCGGACCCATAGGGCGCGGGGGAGGCGGACTTGCCCGACCGTCTTGCATCTGCGTTCATCCTTGCTTCCGGCGCAGGGCACTTAGGGCGCTCCCCTGGCCGGCTGCTCCAATATCCAGGTGCGCTCCTTCTTGCGCGACGAAGAGTCGGAAGACGGGACGAGGCGAGTGGGTCGCGAGCGACCTTGGCGCGAAGACGGGTGCCAGCGGGTCGACAGTCGACATGCAGGTCTGCTGCGGGAGGAGGAATGCGGATCGAGGACAGGCTGGGCAGCACAGTCGAGCAGCGCAGAGCTCGGGCGCGCGCCGCCATCGCCCATCGGCCCCTAACGTCGACCCGAAGCACATTTTCCAGGACGCAAGCATAGCAGCAGAAGGTCTCTTGCAGTCGCTTCTAGGTCTCCAGCACGCTCCGCCAAACGAGCCATCAAGCCAGACGGACGTTGAGGGTCGAGGAGCTCAGTTGCGACCAGTGCGTCATGTCCCTTGCGTCCTAACCTGGATCTGTGAGCTGAATGACCTCTACGCCCCCGCCCCCTCCCCCTCCTTCAGGTCTTGGTAGCCGCCGAATAGCTCAAGGCTGCTCTAGAGGTCGTTCTGGATATTGCGTATGTTCGCTGGGGCCTTGCTCGCCACGAAGGCCTCTGCGCTGACTGCCCTGCCTGCTCCTGCGTGCGTCCGTGCTGCGCAAGACTGCCGAACCTCCGCGTGCCTTGACGTGACATCCTTGCGGTCGGACAGATGGACTCTCAGCTTCGCGAGCCTACGTCGTCGGCCTTTCGAGATCTCCCGCCCCTCAACATCGCCCGTCGCCAGTCGGCGACGTTCTCGCACAGGGGTGCCGCCCCGCCCCTAGGTTCCCCCTCCTCTCAGCTGCACTTTCGCGACCCGCACCAGCAGCAACAAGATGACGACCATCCAGCGCGACGACGTCGAAGAAGTTCGACGGCCATGTCGATGCGGTCGCTCGTCACAGTCACCCGCTCGCCGCTCGCGTCACCTGTGCCGAGGTCGCTCGACGGCAACCCTTTCAACATCCTACCCGAGCAGGCGGTGCGGTACGCAGGCTCGGGCAGCGAGGAGGATCCCTATATCGTCTGCTTTGACGAAGGCGACCCTATCAACCCGCGCAACTGGCGTACCAGCTACCGGTGAGTGCATTTCTCTCCTTGCGCGTAGAGACCGCTGACGCTTTCTGTGATTGTCAGCTGGTGGATCATGTCGTGCGCAACCCTCGAAATGATCGGAGGAACTCTGGCCATCTCGATCTTCACGCCGGGCTTCAACGGTATGCGGACCACCTTCGGCGTCGAGCGCGAAGTCGTCGTTGTTTCGACCACCCTCTACATGACGGCGCTGGCGATCAGCAGCTTGATCACCGCACCCCTTGGGGAGCTGTACGGCCGGAAGCCTGTCATGGCTATCTCATTCTTGCTGTTTGCCCTGTCGGGCGTTGGCGTTGCGTTGTCGCCGAATGTCGGTTGCCTGCTGGCCATGCGCTTCATCTCTGGTGCGTTCAGCCCTTGCTGGCCACAGTGCGCAACTGACTGGATCTCGCTATTTGCGCCGCAGGACTCTTCGGCTCGGCCTCCATGTCGCACGGCCCCGCGATGGCATCCGACCTCTTCGCCCCTCACGAGGTTGCGCTTCCCCTGACGTTCGCCGCTGTCGGTCGCTTCGCCGGGCCGTCCTTAGGTCCGCTGTTGGGGTCATGGATTGCGGAGCGAGCAGGATGGAGGTGGATTGCTTGGACGCAGTGCATCTTCACCGGCGCACTTACCGTCCTGGCTGCCCTCATGGTGTAAGTCTGTCTTTCGTGCGTCCTTCCGCACGCACTGCCTGGAGCTGACTTGCACGCGCGATGCAGACCGGAGACGTACGGCCCGGCTATCCTGCGCAAGCGAGCGCGAGTGCTCGCAAAGGAGGTGGGTGCGACGCACATCACCTCATTCGACAGCGGGCGCGTCATCGGCGGATGGAAGGAGGAGGCGAAGGAGTACCTCGTCCGACCGTTCCTGTTCCTGTAGGCCAATCTTTTGCCCTGCTGGTGCGTTGGACTCGGGTTGATCAGTGTGATTATCGTGCAGAACACTCGAACCGATCGTGCTGCTACTCAGCCTGCACGTATCGTTCTTGTACGGCATCCTGAGTGCGCCAACTTCTTTTGGCCTTGTTCCCTCGCTCGTCCGCTGACTGCTTCCGCACGCCTCAGACCTGTACTTCTCAGCTTATCCATACGTCTTTACCACCGAGCGCGGCTGGACCGCCGGACGTGCAGGTTTGCCATTCGTTGCCGTCTTCCTCGGGTTCCTCGTCTCGATGGTGCGTCAAGAATACGCCGTGGCTACCGTACCCTAACTGACGCCATCTCGGCCCCCAGCCTATCTCGCTCTACTTCGGCAGGCGCTACAACCGCGCCGCCGCCGCGGCGCCTTCGGGCAAAGCACCGCCCGAGCAGAGGCTGCCGTTCGCGATCCTCGGCGCGGGCCTGCTGCCGGTCTCGCTCTTTTGGCTAGGGTGGACGGCAACGCCAAGCGTGCACTGGCTTGCGCCTACGGCGTCGGGCATCGTGTTCAGCGTCGGTCAAATGGGGCTGTCCGTCGCTGTGTTTTCGTACTTCAGCGACGCCTACACCTTCCGCTTCGGCTCGGTCCTCGCTGGAAGCAACTTCATGCGGTTCCTCGTGGGCGGCGTCTTCCCGCTCTTCTCATCGCAGATGTTCGCCCGGCTCGGCGCAGGCTGGGCTTTGACGCTCCTCGCACTACTTTGCATCGTCTTCTTCCCTGCGCCAATCGTGTTCTACGTGCGTTCCCCTTCTGCTTTGTCATATCACGACCTCTGACAGACCCTACGCCCTTGATCTAGGTCTACGGCGCCCGCATCCGCGCATGGAGCAAGTACGCTCCTCCAGAGCTGCCTGACGTCGAGAAGGCCTCCTCAACCGCGACGCCCGCACCTGGCGACATGGCAACAGTGACCGGTCTCGCACCTTCGCCGGAGCCCGCCAGCGCACAGGCCGTCGCCGGTGCGAGACCGGTCACTGTTGATGACATCGTACACGACCAAAACTTCCCCGCAGGGAAAGGCAGCAGACCGGACTCCTGATGCCGTCCTGCGCTAGATCGCCTGCAGGGCGCGCGCTTAAAGTCCTCTTAACCTTGTTGTAACCCTACCTCATCTCACCGGCTCAACTCATCTCGCTGCTAGACATCTCGCGTAGACCGTCTTGTTGCAGTCTCTAGATGGCCCTTTCCAAGGTAATCTAGATGCAAATACTAAGTGCCTCTTGTCGTACTGTACTGTTGTCGCCCGCAGTCTGATGCTTGCCCGCGGAAGGATGCACGTCCAGACCTTGACAACCAGTATCCGCCTCTTCCACGCTTCCATCCAGCCCCTTTACCGACTTCTCAGTCGGCCAGTGTGAGCTGGCTAGCAGCATGCCGCTCAACCTGTGCGTCCTGCGGCAACTGTCGCGCTCCAGGGCTCCAGGGCTGACGCCTAGCTCGTACTGGTCTCACTCGGCGCTCTGATCGCACTTCCGCAACCGACTTGCAGCCTCAACAAGCAGGACCGCCTGCTGAGAGACGTCTACCCCAAGTACGCGCCTCTCTTTGGCTCGACTGCATCCAGTGGCTGACAGCCGCTTCTGTTGCAGGTCCAAGCTGCTGCCGTCCCTCGCGCCCGAGTACCTGCCCCCTTCACAGGAGCTCTCGCGCCTCACCTACCATGCTTCCAACAAGCCGTCGACACTGCATCACCTGGCTAGCGAGCTGTGCTCCAAGGCCGAACACGATGCTAAGCGTGCGGGTAGCAGCCCGCGGTACAAGGCGTACGTCCAGGTTGCATCCAAGCTCGGCTCTGGGAGCAAGAGGCTAATGCGGGCTGCACGCTGCGGAACACCCCCTTCCGCTTGACAGGAGCATCATGCTCACGCTGTACATCCTCAAGGCGCTCTGCGAAGAATGCAGGCGCGATCTGCCGCTCTTTTCGTTCTCGGTTCTCAAGGCTGTCAGCTACGCGCTCGATGTCAAGCTGCCCGTGACGGCGGGGACGAGCTCAGCCGGCATCGACCTCGAGATCCTCGCTCGCGCCTCCTCCGTCGTGCGTCGCTGCTTTTCGCGTCCGCTTACGATCTCGAGCTGAGTGAAGATGAAGATTTGCAGTTTCGCGCCTTCGCGACCTTCACGCTTTCGCCGCCCGACACACCCGCGCTCGCCGCGGTGTACCACTCAATCCTCCGCCGCTTCGGCGCGCTTTCCGTCCTAGTTGAGCCGCGAGCGGACGACGAGACGCTGCTCCGCATTCGTTTGCTGGCATTGGCTGGCATCAGTGCTGCTTCGACAAGCGACCTGCTCGGTGGGCGCGAGTACAGGGTGATGGTTGAGGTGATCGTGGGCAGCCTGCTTGGCTGCTGTGAAGGAGTCGACATCGACGAGCTCTTGGCGCAGTACGTCTCTTGCTTCCTTGTACCCAACTGCTTATTGCTGACCTAGGGTCGCGCTCAGGGCCGGCAAAGAGCCTTCAACGTCCCAGCCTATCGCAACGCACTCTGCGCCCGAGCTACGCCTACGCCGCGCACAATCCGTCCACCACGAGCCGGGCTTGCCCGGGCCGACGCGGGAGGAGATTTCCCAGGCGGCGGTATCCACCTTCCGGACGCTCATGCAGCACGCCAACGGTGGGCAAATGGGTGAGGTGGTCGAGGTGTTCTGCGCGTGGCTGAACAAGGGCGACCGGTGGGCGCGGCGCGAGTGGGTCGGAGGGCTGATGGAGGGTATGGCCGGGTGGGGCGGCGTGCAGTACCGTTTTGTGCTGCCGACGACGCTCGCCGAGGTGCTGCAGTCGCTGCCAGACTCGCCAAGCGAGGAAGTCAAGCGGGCGACCATGCTTTACTCGCTCACGCGGCTCCTCGACTCTCCCCTCTCCCTCATCGGCCTCTCACCCTCCACCCTTCTCTCATCCCTTATCACTCTCCTCCTTCGCCATCCTTCACCCGACGTCATCAAAGCCATCGGCGCACTCGCCAGCAAGCACTACTACCGCGACCAGGTCGTCGACTTTATCGAGGAGGTCCTCAGCCGGCTTGATGGCGCCAGCACGCCCAATCGACTGCTGCCGCTTCTTGATGCCTCGCGCGTCATCCTCACTGCTGGTCGCGACGTCGCAGACTCGGGCAAGACGTCGGCCGTGGCAGGAGAGCGTAATAACGTCCCTCCAGAGATCATCGCTCAGACGGTGCACCTGCTTGGGCACCCAAACAGCGCCGTCCGCTCTGCCTGCGGCTCCCTTATCGCGACCTACATTCGCCACGAACTACCGATGACGGAAGAGAGCGACCTGCGCTTCTATCGCCGTATCCTGTCGACGCTACACGACCTGCTCCAGAGCGCCTCGTCGCCGTCCAACAGCTCGAGCCCGCACCCGTCCAGCTCGTCCAACTCGTCGCCCCGCCAACGGCGCGTCTCGCTCATGGTCAACACCGTCGAGCCTGAGCCGGGCGACTTTGCGAGCGCGTCCGCCATTCTCGTCGCTGTCGTCGAGAAGGGCGGTGCGGCCGTCGTGCCCGACGTCGTGGGCTTCCTCGCTTCCCTGCACTCAACCGCAGCAGACGTATTCGACCGTGTTTGGCAGGCCATCTCGGTCCGTTACCTTTCGGGCCAGCCGCTCAGTGGCGACGGCAAGACTCGCGCCGCGCAGCTTGCGGCGTCGTCCGACCTGCAGACGGCCACGGGGCTCGGACAGGCCGCGCTCGTGGACCGCCTCGTCTCGCCGTACTCCCCCGCTCTAGGTATGTCATACCCTCCATTGCCGCAGGGCTCTCGGTTCACAGCCCAACCTACGACATCTGTCACGTCGCTTGAGATAGAGTGGTGCGCTGACCACTTGCATTCATACTTTTCGAAATAGATGCAGACCGATCACCCGCTTCTCAGACCGGCGCGCTTAGGACGGACCGCGTGATGGGCGACGAAAACGCGAGCATGCTCTCGTTCGTGCATGCCGGTGTGGCAGGGGGAGGGAAGCAGCGCGAGGGGCTGGGTGTTGGTGATCTGCGCGAGGCACTGAGTGCGTACCGCAGCATCCAACTTGAGGCTCTCGCGCACAACAAGTCCCTGATCCTTTGCTTCTGCAGCTGGTCGATCAAGCATGTCGACGACACACCTTGGCAACAGGACGCCGTCCCTCTCGTCGACGGTCAACTACACGTCGTCGGTCCGCGCGAGCAGCATTAAGGCCGGCGGTGGACGCAGCAAGACGCTCAGGGCCAAGCCGGACGACGTGGCTGAGCTCTTCCGTCGCCTGGGAATCGGGAAGGAGGGGAGGAAGAGCAGATCCACGTCTGCGGGCGTGAGCAAGACGAGCAATGGGGGAAGCGTCGTTTTGAAGGCGGAGGACTTGAATCTTGGGTGCGACCCGGCCCTCCCACTGCACCTCGTACGACAAGCTGACCTCACGTGACTTTCTCACGCAGACCCATCGTTAAGACCGCCGGTCAGGTCTAGCGTCGTGTTGTACCACTTGCACCTGATTTCAATGTGCATCCTCATGTCGGCCTGATCCACCTGCGCGAGCTCGGACCGACAACGCGCGGCATTCAGCTTTCATTTACCAAATATCTGCGCTCTGCCAGCCGCCTGACAGCGAGCGCGCCTGTCGACGAGCGTCGATTTGAAAGCAGAGGCGAAAAGTGGGGGCTGCAAGTGCCTATTTTGAACGACTTCTCGCGTCAAGCGCTATCGAGTGCGGGGGGCCACTAGCCTCTGCCGCTCATGCCCTGCCGACACGACAACCCGGCTGCTCCTCGCCGGGTCTCTTTAAATGGTCAAGCACGCCCACCATCTCCTCATAGCAGGTCCTCACCCTCTTCTTGCAACATGTCGTCCGCCGCCGCCGCAGACTCGAAGGCCGCGAAAGACGAGCCCACATTCACCGGTCGCCTCCAGCCCGTCCAGTCCATCACGTCGTTCGAGCATGACGGCGGCCCGCATCACTCGACCGAGAGTGAGCACGGCAAGCTCGAGCGCAGATTCAGCGCACTAGCTTCGTTGAGCATGGCGTTCGTGTTATTGAACAGTTGGAGTGGTAGGTGGATCATGCTTCTCAACCAAGGGACCCGCAGCTGACCTTCTCCCCATCGTGCTCTGACAGCCATGAGCGCTTCGTGCGTCCTTCCAACGACTTGATCTTGGCTTCGATAGTATGGAGCTAACTTTGCTCCTCCTGGTCGCAGCCTCGGCATCATCTTGCCGTCAGGAGGCGCCGTCGCCATGGTATGGGGCCTCGTGTGTTCAGCCCTCGGCACGCTCAGTATGGCTGTCTCCTTGGCCGAGCTTTGCCACGTCTACCCGACGACAGGTGCGTAGCTGGCGCTTCCGGACTGTCTGGAACGAGCTGGTTTGACTTAAGGCGTAAATCTCGCTGCAGGTGGTCAGGTTGACTGGACCTACTTGCTCGCGCCGCCGCGCGTTCGGGTCAAGTTGTCATTCTTCGAGGGGTGCGGGCTTGTCAACGAAGTTTAGCGTAGAATGCTGGTTGACCCTTTATGGTCACAGCTGGATGGCTGTTGCAGGCTGGATTTCGCTCGTCGCCACCGGTTCGTCTCTCGGCAGCAACTTCTGCGTCAACCTGATCTCCTTGTGGGACGGTACGTCCCTTCTCTCTACCTAGAAGCGAAGCGCAATGCTAAACAACGTATTCCTGCAGCCGACTACGAACACAAGAGCTGGCACATCTTTCTGATCTACCTTGCGTTCACCCTCGGAGCCGCCACGTTGAACATTTTTGGTGTTCGCATCCTTCCCCGCGTTGACACTGCTGTGGGTCACCTCAACAAAGCCCCATCCGAACCCTCTGGCTGACTTGTCGGATCACCAGGCTTTCTATTGGTCGCTAACGGGTCTGATCATGGTCACAATTACCCTGTTGGCTACTTCCCGCGGCGACTATCAGCCGGCGAGCTTCGTGTTCGGCAATTACGCCAACAGGACCGGCTGGCCCGACGGCTGGGCGTTCATCCTAGGTCTACTGCAGTCGACTTTCGGCCTCACCGGCTTCGACGCCGTCTCGCACCTGATCGAGGAGATGCCACGGCCGTCCATCAACGCTCCCCGCGTCATGGTTGGCGCCGTTCTCATGGGCGCGTGCACGTCGTGGATCTTCCTTGTCGTGTTGCTTTTCTGTCTGCGGGACTTTGACGCGGTCATCGACTCGTCGGCGGGGAGCCTCACCGAGATCTACTTTCAGGCAACGTCCTCCCGCGCTGGCGTGCGTCCGAGCGTCCAGTTCCTTTTGCGTCGATCTTCGCTTGCTGACGTTCATCTGAGTTGCCAGGCTACCTGTCTAACCATGTTCAACGTCGTCGCGATGTGTTTTGCAACTCAGGGCCTGATGACGGCCGGTACGCGCATGGTCTTCTCGTTCTCGCGTGACCGCGGCTTCGGTCAGCTGTCGGCGCCGCTCGGCAGGGTCCATTCACGGCTCAAGGTCCCCGTTTGGTCGGTCGTGTTCACGAGCGTCTGGGTCATCATCTTCGGGCTCGTTTACCTCGGGTCAGATGTTGCGCTCAATGCGATTCTATCGGCGTCGGTCTGCTTCCTTCAAATTAGCTACATCATCCCCAGTATGTCCTTTTTACTCTTGCATTTTACAGGTCAGCGATTGACGATTGGCTGCTACGAAGTTGCTCTCATACTTTGGCGTGGCGAGTCAGGCTTCGGCGCGGCCCCCCAGGGCACCCGCAAGCTTTCGCTCGGAGAGTTTAGGCGTGCGTACTCTCCCTCGCTTCATCCCCCCCCCCCCCCCCCCCCCCCCCCCCCCCCCCCCCCCCCCCCCCCCCCCCTCCCCCCCCCCCCCCCCCCCCCCCCCCTT
>MVAM01000139.1:2810-42674 GCA_014825675.1 Cystofilobasidium ferigula
ATTGCCCCTGTAATACCCCTTTTCCTGCCACCCCTTCCTTGCCCCCCCTTTAAGAAAGCGGCCCCCCCCCCCCCCCGGATCCCCCCCCCCCCCCCCCGCTTCCCTTCGTTCCATCCCTCCCTCGCTGGATGGGCTACGCATACGCAATGGACTCTTTGTGTTTCGACCGCTGCCGCTGCTGCGCAGGGTCCCGCGTCGACTGCGCCTCGAGGGGGACGCGGAGAGCAGGACGAGTAGCAGCCGTCTCGGCCAGCTGCAGGGAAAGGGGGGCGGTCGAGAGGAGAAGTGCATGGAGCACGACGAGGAACTGGGCTTTCTATCGGGGGCTGATTCGGGGCGGTTTAGGGGGGAAATTCCCTCGAGCAGAAGATATTGATCGGCTGGCGCGACCGACGGTCAGAACTTGGGCGACCGAGGGTGCACCGGAACGAGCAGGCCTTCCCCTTGTGTAAAGGATGCAGCCTTGCGCCGAGGGTCCTGCAGACTATCGAGTGGTGTTGCTTCGATTAGAGGAGAACGTAATAAGCGGGGAGTAACTGGGAGTAAGACGCCTCACAACAGAAAATGCGCAGCCGACTGCGCGAAATCAACGGGCAGGGCGGCTCCTCCTCCTCCTCCCCCGACGCCGTCCGACCGCTCAGCCCAAGATGGTCTCGTTCCAGTGCGACGCCTGCTCCGGTGCCGTCCTCTTCTTCCTGCCCTCCTTCCCCTGACGGCCCGCTCGCTGACGCCTCCCGCCCCCCTCGACGGCAGACGTCGTCAAGAAGCCCAAGCTCGACCAGCACTCTGGCCGGTGCCGCGCGCCGTTCACCTGCCTCGACTGCAGCATGACGTTCCGCTCGCCGGCCGAGTGGAAGTGCGTGCCCGTCTCCTCCCTTCCCCCTTCTGACTTGCTTCCGTTGGAAAAGGAGGGGCGGCTGACGCAAGGTCGGGGGAGGGCAGGGGCCACACGACGTGCATCTCGGAAGCGGAGAAGTACGAGCGGACGCTCTATCAGGGCCCGACCAAGAAGGTTCTGTCTCGTCCTCTCTCCTCCTTCTCTCCCCCTCCTTTGCTGCCCTCCGCTTCTTCCCCCTCGGACCCCTCCGCCCTGCTCTTGTTAGCCCGGCTGACCGCACACGGCGAGACATACAGGCAAAGCAGAAGGCCAAGGACCCGTACGCGGCCAACTTCGCCGCGCTCCAGGCGCGGCAGAAGGCCGAGAAGGAGGCTGCCGCTGCCGCTGCTACTGCTGCTGCTCCCGCTGCTCCCGCCGCTGCGCCGGCTGCTGAGCCGAAGGAAGAGGCGCCGGCGGCGAAGGAGGAGGTGAAGGAGGCGAAGAAGGAGAAGGAGTCGAAGGAGGACAAGGCGGCGCGCAAGGCGGCCAAGGCCGAGCGCAAGGGCGCGAAGGCCGCGTCGAAGGCTGCTGCTGCTGCCGGTGTGTACCTTTCATGTGCGTGCGACGAAAACGGCGCGCGCGCTGACCCGCCCCCGTCCCGCAGAGCCCACGCCCACCCCTGCGCCTGCACCCGAATCTGTCGCGGTCCCCGAAGCAGCCCCGGCCGACGACGACAAGGCGGCCAAGAAGGCGCGCAAGGACGAGAAGCGCAAGCGCAAGGCCGAGGCGGAGGCCGAGGCTGCTGCTGGGGCTGCTGCGGACGGCAAGGAGGGTGCCGAGGGCGGGGAGAAGCCGAAGAAGAAGAAGAAGAAGAGCGCTGCATGAGATGGCTCGTGCTTAGTGCTCGCCTTGACTCGCTGCGATCATCAGTCTGAAGCTCTGCGGGTGTTGGTTGGGGACGTGGCGAAGGGAGACGTACGTTCATGACGACGCGCTTCTGGACGACGAAGTGCTTCCTTGCGAGCTGTCGGACGTCCTGCATCGCCCGACAACCAGCTACCCTAGACCGAACCCGTCATGGCAAGCTCCGCAGACGCCGGCTCCTCCAAGCAGACGCAGCGATGGGGTCGAGGTGCGTCTCCGCTCCTCCCAGCGGCACGTGAGCTCAGCTCGCCTGCTCGCCGCCCCTTTCCCTGCCCTGGTTTGCAACCCGACTGACGCCCCTCGTCGACAGTGCTCATCGTCGGTGGCACCGACTGGTGCGTGCCGTCCCGCTGTATCCTGACGCCCGCAGCGGGGTCGAGCGAAGGCGACGGTGCTGACGTCTGGCTCGCTCGCGACGCGTCTCCTGCCACGGCCGTACCCCTCCCTGCTCTTTCGTCGTCTTGTTGCGCAGGCAGCGCATAGGCCGCAGCAGAAATGCCACGGGGGATGAGGATAGGTGCGCTCTCTCCTCCTACTTCTCGGACACATAGGTCTTGCTCTCAAACGGCCGTGCTGACGGCCCTTCTTCACCTCGGGACACGCGCCCGCGCAGGCCCGACCTCGACACGCCGCACATCCTGCGCTCCCTGTCCAACGTCCGCGTCGCCTCGGTGCACGCGTCGTCCCTCGCTGCGCACTTTGTCTGCATCGACACGGACGGGGGCGCGTGGCTGTTCGGCCGGAACGAGAACGGCGCGCTCGGCGCGCTCACCGGCGGCGAGGAGGACGGGGCGTTCGTCCCGGAGAGCGAGCCGCTGCACCTCCGGCCGTCCTCGGTCGGGTCCAAGAACGACGGCGCAAAGTTTGTGCACGCTATTCTCTCGAGGCATTCGACGATCCTGGTCGACTCGGACGGGGCGATCTACGCGACGGGCGAGAACAGGCACGGCCAGCTCGGGGTCAACCCTGGGGGCGCAAGGGGGAAGGTCGGGCTCGCGACGTTTGAGAGGGTCAAGAGCTGCGAGAACCTCAAGGTCGTGGGTGGGAGCGCGGGTGCGTCGTTTACGATGCTGCTGACGGACGAGGGACATCTGTACGCGGTGCGTTGCTTTGCGCAGGCGCGCGTCTAGCTGCCGGCCAAGTGCGCAGCAGCGACAGCGACGTGCGACTGACCATTGCTCTCTCTCTCCTTCGCGTCTTAGATGGGTTCCGGCGAGCACGTTCGTCCCCCCTTTCCTCCCTCTCGCCTCCCCTCACTGATTCCCACCCCTTGCCGTCACAGGGCCGGCTCGGCAATGGCCGCACTGGCGAGCACATCCCGTCCGCCGGCAAGCTGGCGAACGAGGTGCAGTGGGAGCCGGCGCGCGTCAAGGGGGATTTGGCGGGCGCGAGGATCAAGGACGTGAAGTGCGGGACGGCGCATACTGTCGCGCTCGCTGAGGACGGGTGCGTAGGTTTCCTGCTGTCGCTGCGGAATCCCAAAGCTGACGAGCACGGGCGTTGCAGGATGGTCTACACCTGGGGTTTGTCCTTCTCCTCGTTTGGCCCCCTTAACTCAAGCTGACCACTCTCGCCGAGCGAGCGCAGGCTACAACGGGTACTGCCGCCTCGGCCTGCAAGACCAGAAAGACCGGCTCGTGCCGACGTGCGTGCCCCAGTTCGCGCGCGAGCAGACGGTGCTGCGGGGCGCTTTGATCGGGGCTGGGCCGGCTTGTTCGGTGCGCTCATGCTGCTTTGATCCCCTGTTCTTTCTCCCTCTTGTTCATCCTCTGTCACCCTCCTTCGGCGATCGTGTCGCTTGTCAGAGGCAGTCGCGCTAACACACGCACGCCTTTGGGCCCTGACAGACCGTCGTCGACCGTTCGGGCATCCTGCACATGGCGGGCAAGTACCGCAACACGGGCGATGGAGGCGGCGGGCAGCCACGTACGTTCTTCTTCTCCGGCCCGCCTGCAATCTGTGAGCTGATGGTAGACGTTTCGCCGCTGCAAAGTCACGACCTTCAAGTGCGCTCCTCCTCCTCCTTTTCCTCCTCTGCCCCTCACCGAGCGAAGCTCGGGGCTGACGCATCCGCTACCGCACCAGATACATTCAAGAGATCTCGTCCTGCAAGGTCTTTGCTGTCTCCTCCGGCGGGTTCGCGCACTACGCGCTCGCGCCCGAGCATACGGACCCGGGCGTGACACTGAGCGTGGCGTATGGGCAGGGGTGTGCACATGGGGGTGCGTCCTCTCCCCTCCCTTCCTTCTTCTCTGGCCTTGTCCCCGCGCGCGAGTAGCTGTGGGCGTGAAGGCTGACGGGCAAACGCGGGGACGGTCAGAGCTCGGCCTGGGCGCAGACGAGCCACGCAACGCTGCCAAGCCCGTCCAGATCAAGCCTCTCGAAGGGCTCGAGATCCTCTCGTCCGTCCCTCTCTTCCTCCTTCTCGCCCTCTCACGCCGATGATACTCTGGCTGACCGCTGCCCGCCTCGCTCGCTGTACGTAAAACAGCGTCGCCGCCGGCCTCGGTACAACGCTCTTCCTCGCCGTCCCGTCGGACACGTACGCGGACCTCCCGCGGCTCCCTGCGCTCGAGACGGCCGACGAGTGCATCGTGTGCGGCCAGATCGACGCCTCCTCGGGCGGAGAGGGAGACGGGGAGGGGAAAGACGAAGGGATCGTGTGCGACTTCTGCGAGAAGGTGTGGCACAACCGGTGCTTGGGGCTCGAGAAGACGCCGGAGGAGGCCGAGTGGTTCTGCCCCGAGGTGCGTCCACCCCCCCCCCCTCCCCCGTGCTCACTTTCCCTTTCCTTCACCATTCCCCTAGCTCCCATCCCTTTCTTTCCTGTCCCCCTTCGCCACTTGACACCCCCCAACCTCTGTCCTTTGCTCCGTCCCTTTCCCTCGCCTGAACCCTCCGCGCAGCACGACCCCCAAGCTGACCCTCCGAACCCTCTCCCCCGCCCGCCCCTTCGCAGCACGCGACACCCCAGCCCTTCCAGTCGCACGAGTTCGCCGACGAGGCCGCCGTCCTCGACCCTTCCGCCACCGCCGCCGCCGCCGCCGGTCCAGCGCGCGCGGCTGGCGGAGGGGGGAGAGGCAAGAAGCGCGCCGCGGCGAAGCCGGCGCTGAAGGAAGGGGGGAAGAAGCGCCGCTGAGCGTGCGCTTTAGGGAGGGAAAGAGATCGGAGGGGGGGGGGGGGGGGAGATAGGAGTGAGGGAGGAGAAAGGGGGAGTTGTCGTTGTACTGCTCGATAGGCAGGGGGTTGATGGGGTTGCGCAAAGGATCCTGCATGCTTGTTTTCTAAGCCTGGGGCAGCGCGGCCGCAAGACAGAAGAGTAACATCCACAATACCCAGCAGCCCCGTAAACGCCAGGTCCTCCTCGGCCAGCGCGTAGAAAGAGAAGGAGACCGGCAAAAACAAAAAAAAGGTGGGGGGAGGCTAAAGACGGGGACGCAGTCTAGTCAAAAAGCGCAAGCTCGCCATCGACAATGCCGATAGAGACGCCTGCGAGCTGTACGACGGCACGGCACAGGCGTGCGAGGGGTCAGTGTCTCCCTCTCCTCCACTCAAGCAAGAGCTCGGCGCGAGCGGAGTGAGGCGGAAAGCCGAAGGAAGACTCACGATGCCGTCCCCCACCGCCCGCCGGACCAGCAACACCGGCAGCGTCGGCGTACCCTGCTGCTGCTGCTGCTGCTGCTGCTCCGCAAACGCAACGGCATGATACGCCTCGGCGGAGAGGTGCTGGAGCGCAGGGTCGATAATCGCCTCCTGCTCCGCCGGGTGTTCATGGGGTCGCTGCTGGTGCTGGGGGGAGTGCCCAGCGTGCCCGTGCCCCCGGCTCCCTCCCTCGCCAACAGCGGCTTGCCCACGCACATCAAGCGCAGCCCTCACCTCGTCCACCTCCGGGAGCCGCACCTCCCACGCCTGCCCGCCCTCGCCCTCGCCTCCGCGCACCGCCTCCAGCGGGCCGAGGCGCCCGAGGAACACCTGCGCCCGCCCGCCCGCGCTTGCGCCTGCGCGCCCGGGGAGGGAGAGGGTGCGGTGGGGGGTGAGCGTCGGGCGGGAGGAGGAGTGGGCGAGGGGGGTAGGAAGCGGGGGGAGGCCGGGAAGGGATGCAAAGGAAGAAGAGGAAAGGGAAGGGGAGAAGGTGAAGTACGTCAGGTCGTCCTCCGCTACGGTCCGCGCGCGCACGCAACAGCACGTCAGCGTCTGTTTGCACACAGCAGGCGCAGGAAGCGCAAGAAGAACAGAAGGGAGAAGGAGGAAACCGCACCGACCGAGCCGATCGTAAACACCGCAAACTCATCCACCACGTCCCGCCCGTCGTCCTGCGCCGGCGCGAGCTGTACGAACACGCACGACCGCGCCCCCCCGGCGGCAGCGCCCGCGTCGTCAGGCGCCGCGGCGCACGAGAGGTATGCGCGCGCGTCCTCACCCCCGCCGCCGCCGGGCGCGGGGACGCTGCGGAGGGCGATCTTTGCGAGCTGACCGAGCGTGCCTTCCGTCCTGTGCGCGAGGGGTGTGTGCGCTGGCGTTGGGGCGCTTGGGTTGGCGTCGCTTGACTCGAAGCGGTGGGACGACGCAGAGGGCAGCGGGGAGCGCACGACCTCCTTCCCTTCGACGCGGCACACCTGCAAGGGCTCCGAGCGCCAGCCGGTCGGGTGGACGAGCTGGACGACGTCGCCGTACCAAACGAAGTCGCCTTCCCCCGCTTCTTCCCCGCCCTCTCCGCCGCCGGGTCGGTCGAGCTCGAGCCGCCAGATCGTCCACTCGCCCTCGCGCTCGTCGAGCCCCAGCCCGCCCGCTCCAAGGCCGACCGTCCCCTGCCTCGACGTCTGCCTGCGCCACCTCGCGTGCAGGAAGACCATCCCGCCCGCGCGCAGGCCGGCCGAGGCAGGGGACGGCGCGCGGTGCTTGCCGGAGCGCGACGCGCGCTTCGGCGGCTTCGAGCGGATGTGCAGGGGCGGGCTGAGGGGGAGGGAGAGGAGAGCGGGGGAGGCGGCGAGGGGGGAAGGACGGGAGAGGGGGTTGGTCTGCGTGCGGCGCGGGTGGACGCGGGAAACAACTAGTCAGGAGCAAGCACGGGAAGGGAAGGGGTATGGGGGGGGGGGGGCGCAAAAGCGCTGACGGCGGTCAGCGACAAGAGGGAAAAAAAGACGCACCTTGCCCCGCTTGACGACGCTGCCTCTCTCCCACTCCTCGCGTGCTTGCGCGACCGCTCCTCCTGCTTCTGCTCTCGCTCCTGCTCCTGCTTCTCCTCCTTGCCACATGGCGCCCTCGCCTGCGACCCCGCCCGCCGGCGGCGGCAGCCGCACCTCGACCCTCAAGCGCCACTCGCCCGCGCCCTCACCCGCGAGCGCGGGCTTCCTGCGCCGGGCCTTCGGGGCCGGCGCGGGCTGAGCGGTGTAAAAGGAGGGTGGAGACGGGGGTAGGAGGACCGGGTCGATCACGCCCTCCCCGCCGGCGAACGAGTCGTACACCCCGACCGCCGCTGCCACCGGCGGCGCTGGGGCGCCGAGGGCGAGCGCGTGCGACCCGGCGGGCGCCTGGCTGGCCGACCGCTCCGCCGGCGGCGGGCCGCCCTGCGCCTCCCCCGCCGCGCTGTCCGCCCCGGCAGGGGCTACGGGCGGGGGTGCGACGTGCACGCCGTCGAACGCCGCGCTCGCGGCGGCCCACCCTAGCGCCGTGGGGTGAAGGGCGACCGCCTTGCGCTGCTCGGCTACGACGACGGCCTTGGGCTCGCCCGTGGCGGCGGAGGGGAGGGAAGGGGTGAAGGTGGTCGCGACGCTGAGGAACGCCTGCGGGCCGGGCGCGGCGGAGAGCGCGGGTGCGTGGGGGGGAGGAGGAGGAGGAGGAGGAGGAGGAGGGAGCGCAGCGGCGGCGGAGGCGAGCGAGGACGCCAGCGCGAGCCGGACGCAAGGCGGCGGGAACAGGAACCGCTTCTCGGCGGCGTACGACTTCTGGGCGGCTGGGTTTCGGAGACCCGAGGCCGGGCGGGCCGTCGGTGAGAACCAGCACGGGACGTCGGGGGCGAGTGGGCGGGCGAAGGGGGGGGACGAAAGGCAGGCATGGCGACGGGGCCGGTCCGTTTCGAGATCGTCGCGGGAGGGGGCGTGTATGCACGTGCGTTTGAGCACGGCCATGCGTAGGCCGGAGGAGAACAGGGGCCGAGAGGGGGAGAGGCGCGTGTCGAGGCCGCGCGAGGCGAGAGGGAGTTATGCGCCCCAGAAGCGGGGGTGTATTGTTGCATGCGGCAGGCGGCGGAAGGAAGTGATTCGTCCGGTCGAGTCAAGAAGGCAGTAGCAGGGCGACGCGTCAGGACACCCGCATGGCGGACGCACAGCGCGAAGGATGGTTCAACCGCAAGGGGGAGGACGGCGTCGACGCACCTTGAGCGAAAGCGACCCGCACCCTGACGACCATCGCCCCGCTCCGGCCGTGCCCTCCCAGCCGCCCCTCCGCGTCGCCGGCCCCGCCCGGCCGTCGCAGAAGCTGCTCCAGGGCGCTGCGCACCGCATGGTCGTCCGCCCCTACCGCGTGCGGCTGCGGTGGTGCCGGCGGCAGCGATGCGGCTGCGGAGGGGAGGAGCGGGGTGGCTGCTGCTGCTGCTGCTGCTGCTGCTGCTGCTGTGCCTGCGAAGGGGAGGGCCGGCGAGGGAGGGGTCTTGCGCTTGAGCCCTCGCGTGCCGACGAGCGCCTGATGAGCGATGAGGGGGGGGGGGGGGGGTTCGTCAGTCGGCCCTTACGACCCAGGGGTACAGGAGCGTCCGTCACCTGGTGCTCGTCCGGCAGCGCGGTCGGGTCTGCGTCGGCCAGCTGCTGGTGGGAGGGCGACGACGGCTGGACGTGCTGCTGCTGCTGCTGCTGCTGCTGCTGCTGGCGGGGCGGGGCGGACGAGATGGCGTCGACGAGGAGGTCGAGGCCGTCCTGGCGAAGAAGGAGGGTCAGGCCGTCTCTGCTGTGCTGGCCAGGGCAGGAAGGCGGCTTACCTGGTCTGCTGCTGCGGACGGCGCCATCGGTCGGGGCGCGAGGGGAAGAAGGGGGAGGGCAGAGGGTGGGAACCTCATGAGTCCTGCCGGGGGGCACTTGCGCACCACGGCCGTCGGTTTCCAAACTCCGCTCACGTCCCTCCCCCCGTCCACTCGGCCCGTCAGTACCCCGTCATCCAACACACACACACCCGCCAAGGAGCAGAAGGATGGGGGCGCAAGAGGGCTCGCTCGCTAGGAGGGGGTTGGCGTCCCCCGCTGCACCGGGCGCTCGCCGACCTCTTGTTACCGCGAGAGTCTCCTTCGCACGGCATTTGATGTCGCCGGTTTGCGCTGCGAGCACCCTCAAGCTTCGGCGATCACCGAGAGGTCCCATCCAGTGCCCCCAAGCCAGATAGAACGTCAGTGCGATGCTTTCGTTTGCGATCGAGAAAAACCGGACAGGGGTCGCACCGACGACTTCAGACGAGCGTGCTGCGCGGGTGCGGTTGACTTGTAGCGCTCGAGGTGGTCGATCTCGTCTTGCGAGGATCTCGAGATAAGCACGCTCGTCGGCGTTGGCGTTGGACAGGACCACGGGGGGTGCATAGGCTCGAAGGGCTCGGCAACGTCGTAGCGCCGGAGGAACGTCGGCGAGGAACACCTGGGGCAGCGGGGCGCGGGGAGGTCGGGCGACGCCCTCGGCCAACGTCAGTCTGCTCTCGCAGGGGTTGTCTGGAAGTGGGAGTGAGAGAACGGGGGCGGGTCAGCTTGGGTTGAGCGTGGCGAAGCGCAAGGAAGGGGTGGGCTTCTTACGGGAGGGGGTGCAGGGTCCGCGGCGCGAAAGTCCCATTCCCAGTCCCTGATCCGCCTGAGACTCGACACCGAGAAACCCAAGCCGAAGGTGGGGCAGAGACAGAGAAGAGGAGACTAACGAGCAGCAGAAATCCAACTGATAGAGCTGGCGCGCAAGGGCCGACGGGAGGGACGCACCGGCGGAGGGCACAGATCAGGGGAAGCACGTCAAGCGGTGACTCGCGAGATGACAGCCGGCAGCCACGGCGAGGTGGGAAGGGGCTTGGTACTGTAGACACGACCGGTCCCCGCCCGAAGCGGGTGCGAGAGACAGGCTTGGGCTCGACATGACGGGGCGATGGCGGGATGACTGCGGTTGGTCCTGAGGCCTGCGATCTCACTCGTCCTCCTCCTGCTTCACTTCGTCTCGAACGAGGTCGACGACCGTGGAAAAGTTGACCTCCTGCGTCTGCGAGTGGAGAGAGGTGGAGAGTCAGCGCTCGGCGCCGACCCTGTCGACCTGAGCCTGCGCGCGCGCCGGTGCAGGAGTTAATGGGCGGACGAGAGCAGGCCAAGTCGGGGTTGTCTCGCAGAGGCCAGGGTCGTTTCCTTGTTCGGGAAAGGGCATGGGGGATCATCAAGAGCGTCAGGAAGGCGTGGGAGCACATGAGAGGGTGCGACTTGATGTGGCTTGGGTGGGAGGGAGGGGACGGCTGAAGGGAGGGAGGATGCATTAAGTGCCCCCGTGCGACTAGAGAAGGACGAAAGGCCGATCGATGAGTCGTTGTAGTGCACTTGAAGTCCAATGGATGAGTCGTGACGGGGGCACTTGCAGCCTCCTCCAGCGTTGCTCCCTCCCGCCCCTTCGTCCCCCCCTCCCTCCTCTCCCCTTGTCCCCACCCACCCACCCACCCTCGCCCCCACATCCCACTCTCCATCCAGAGCGATGCCCGTCTCGCTCGCCCCGTCCTCGGCAGGTCCGTCCCCTCCGCCGCCGCCTGTGCTCGCTTCTCGGCTGACCCTTGGTTGTCCGCCTGCCTGCTGCACGCCTCCACCGCACGCCCGCCGTCATCTCTCCCGCA
Source organism: Cystofilobasidium ferigula (assembly GCA_014825675.1). Taxonomy (NCBI): domain Eukaryota; kingdom Fungi; phylum Basidiomycota; class Tremellomycetes; order Cystofilobasidiales; family Cystofilobasidiaceae; genus Cystofilobasidium; species Cystofilobasidium ferigula. The sequence continues at coordinate 13,381 of MVAM01000139.1, forward strand.
CCGCCCTGCCTCTCCTGCACCCCCCACACCTCCCTCCTTGCGCATCCCCTCCGCCCTGCCAGCCGGTCTCCTCGCCCTCCTGCACGAGCCCGAACCCGAGCTCCAGCAGCTCGCGCTCGGCCAGCTCGACGCCGTCGTCGATGCGTTCTGGCCCGAGATCTCGGAGAGCTTGGTGCTCATGTGCGTCCCTTGCCTTCCTCCCCCCCCTGCGGCTCGCCGCTGCTTGCGGCCGTCTACGACTGCTGCGGGTCTCTCTGCCTTTGCTGCTCTTCGCGGTCGCTGACCTCTTCTCTCTGTGTGTATGGACGTCTTGCAGCGAGACGCTCTCTGAGTCGGCCGCGCTCCCGCTCCCGACCCGTCAGCTCGCCGCGCTCCTCACCTCCAAGCTCTACTTCCACCTGTCCGCGCCGGACGAGGCGCTGCACTTTGCCCTGCGCGCCGGGCCGGCGTTCGAGCGCGCGCGCGAAGCGGTCGTCGCCGGCCAGGGTGCCGGCAGGGAAGGCTTCGTCGAGGTCGTCACCGGCAAGGCGCTCGACAGCTACATCGCCCTCCGCCAGGCCTCGACTTCCCCCCCGCCGGCCTCGGCGCCCGCCTTCTCCCCCGCCGACGTCGAATCGCTCGAAGCGATCCTGTCGTCCATCGTCGCCCACTCGCTCGGCGCGCGCGAGCCGCACCATGCACTCGGGCTCGCACTCGAGGCGCGCAGGGCCGACCTCGTGCGCAAGGTGTGGGAGGAGAGCGGCCGGGACGGCCGGCTGCTGAGCTGGGTCCTCGCCGTCGTCGCAGATGGAGGGAGGGGTGCCGGCGGCCGCGCTTTCCGCGTCGAGGTGCGTGCTCGGAACTCCCTCCTCCCCCCACCCCCCTCCCCCCTTCTCCCCTTCCCCGTCGCCTTCCTCGCCCGGCCCTCTTGACTGACCTGCGCCGAGCACCCCTCTCCGGCCTTTTCCTTCCTCCTGCCGTTCCCTTGCAGATTCTCGAGCTCCTGCTCGACCTGATCCCGCTGTCGACCTCGGCCTCGTCCACCTCCTCCCAGGCGCCCGACTACGCCTCCCTCCTGCAGATCCACGTCCTCCTCGCGCGTCCCTCCCTCTCCGCGAGCCTGATCGCCGCGCTCCTCGGGCCCGCGGGCGCGGGGGACGACGCGGACGGCCGGGCGTGGGCGTACCAGTGCGCGTTCGACCTCGCCGAGAGCGCCGACCAGGCGTACCTGTCGCACGTGTCGCGTGAGCTGTGCGGCGAGGCTTCGGACGCTGTACGTTCCCTTTCACCTACCCCCTCCTCTCCCCTCCCTTCCTCTCCTTGCCGCCGCACATCCGCTGACTACCGCGGTGCGCGAGCAGGAGCCGGCGGTCAAGACCGAGCTCCGCAAGATCCTCAGCGGCGAGACGGCCATCCGGCTCTACCTCGAGTTCCTGCACAAGAACGACAGGAAGGACCTGTTGATCCTGCAGACGACCAAGGTGCGCCTCTGTTCCTTGCTCAACACCCCTTCCCTCCCGCCTCCCACACACACACACACACACACACCACTCTCTCCTTCCCTTTCATGCCGGCGCTCGATACGGGGTTGTTTGTGTGGCAGCCGGATGGACCGTCATATACGAGTGCTGACAAAACTCCGTGTGCTCCCGCTGCGGCAGGACGCGCTCGAGTCGCGCTCGTCGATGTACCACTCTGCCCTGACGCTCTCGCACGCCTTCATGTCGTCCGGGACGACGTCCGACACCTTCCTGCGCAACAACCTCGACTTCCTCTCGCGCGCGAGCCACTGGTCCAAGTTCAACGCGACCGCCGCGCTCGGCGTGATCAACAAGGGGTCGCTGGCGCGCGGGCGGGCGCTGCTCGGGCCGTACCTGCCGGGCGCGGGCGGCGCGGGCGGGGCGGGCAAGGAGTACAGCGAGGGCGGAGCGCTGTTCGCCGTTGGGTTGATCAACGCGGGCAGGGGTGGGCAGGAGGGCGAGTGGCTCAAGGGCCAGCTGAGGGACGCCGAGGACGAGGTCGTCAAGCATGGGGCTGCGCTCGGCCTCGGCGTGGCCGGGCTCGCGAGCGGCGACGAGGGTGCGTCGTTTCCTGCTGCTGCTGCTGCTCTGGCCATCTCTTACTGCCTGCAGGCGAACGGCTAGGCTGACCGGCGCTTCTTCCCCCGTCTCCGCTCGCGCCGCTTGCCCCTCCTTCTCGCGGGCACAGACATCTACGACCTCCTGCGCGAGACGCTCTTCCAAGACTCGGCCGTCGCGGGCGAGGCGGCTGGGTACGCGATGGGCCTCGTGCACCTGTCGTCCGGCTCGGTCAGGGCGCACGACGAGATGGTGCAGTACGCGCGCGAGACGCAGCACGAGAAGATCATCCGCGGGCTGGCGGTCGGCGTTGGCTTCCTGTGGGCCGGGAGGGGGGAGGAGGCAGATGGGGTCATCGAGGGCTTGCTCAACGAGAAGGTGCGTTTGCTTCTTTCATCGCGCTCAAAAGGGGGCGGCGCTGACAGAGGCTGGTTCCCCGAAACGCAGGACGCGATCCTCCGGTACGGCGGGATGTACACCATCGCGCTCGCCTATGCGGGCACGTCGTCCAACGGGGCGATCAAGCGCCTGCTCTCGGTCGCCGTGTCGGACGTGGCGGACGACGTGCGCCGGGCGGCCGTCACCGCGCTCGGGTTCGTGCTCTGCAGGAACCCCACGCAGGTGCCGCGGATCGTGCAGCTGCTGAGCGAGAGCTACAACCCGCACGTGAGGCAGGGCGCGGCGCTCGCGCTGGGTGTGGCGTGCGCGGGGACCGGGCTGCCTGTACGTCGTGTCTCCCCTTTCGCCGCTCCCTTCCCATCCTCTCATCCTTTTGCCCCTTCCATACCAGGCATCCCCTCTGCGGCTTTCTTGCGTCGGTTCGTGACTGACGCCCGTTTCTCTCCTCGTCGTGTTGGGCAGGAGGCGATCGAGCTGCTCGAGCCGCTCACCAAGGACCCGGTCGACTTCGTCCGCCAAGGCGCGCTCATCGCGCTCGCGCTCGTGCTCATCCAGCAGTCGCCGGCCCAGTCGCCGGCGGTCAACGCCGCGCGCACCAAGTTCGCCAGCGTCATCGCGGACAAGCACGAGGACTCGATGGCCAAGTTCGGCGCTGCGCTCGCGCAGGGCATCATCGACGCCGGCGGGCGCAACGTCACCGTCTCGCTCGTCGGCCGCGGGGGGGCCGTCAACATGAACGCCGCCGTCGGCATGGCGCTCTTCTGCCAGTTCTGGTTCTGGTTCCCGCTCGCCAACTGCCTGTCGCTCGGGTTCGCGCCGACGGCGCTGATCGGGCTCGACGCGGACCTCAAGGTCAGGCCCCCTCCTCCCTGTCCTTCTCCTTCTGCGGCTGACCTGCACCGCCTTCGCACGCGCAGATCCCCAAGTTCGAGTTCGTCTCGAAGGCCAAGCCGTCGGCGTTTGCCTACCCGCCGCCGACAAAGGTCAAGGAGAAGGAGGAGGTGAAGGCGGTCGCGACCGCGGTGCTGTCGACGACGGCAAAGGCGAACGCGCGGGAGCGGGAGAGGAAGAAGGAGAAGGAGGGCGAGGCGATGGACACGGTGCGTGCTCCCCTCTCGACTTCCCGCTGCTGGTGAGTGTAACGAGCTGACCGGGCGGTATGAATGGACAGGACGAGAAGGACGACGCCAAGCCGCCTGCTGTCGCAGACGACAAGATGGATACGGCCGATGCGGACGAGAAGACGGCCCTGCTCGCGTCGACCGACGACGCCAAGCCGCCGTCGACCGCCGCGCCTGCCGCGGCAGGGGGCAAGAAGGCCGAGCCGTCGACCGAGACGCTGCCCAACATGTCGCGCGTCACGCCTGCGCAGGCGGCTGTCGTCTCGTTCCCTCCTTCGTCGACGTACCTGCCCTTGCGCGAGGTGGGCTCGCACAAGGGCAAGACGACCGCCAGCGGCCAGCGCACCGCAGGCATTATCTTGGTCAAGCGCAACAAGGACGTCCTCGCGACCGAGCCGGAGTTCATCGAGCTCGACAAGTCACTCGACAAGGTCGAGCCCGCGCCGGCGCCCGCTGCGGCTGCGGCTGCGGGGGACGTCGACATGGGAGTGACGGCGGCACCTGCGGCTGAGGAGCGCGAGCGCGAGCCTCCCGCATCATTCGAGGTGCGTCCCATCTGTGCTGCTGCTGGTTAGCGTGTGTGACCTGGTGCTGACTCGTCGTTCTCCCCGCTGCTTTCCTTCGCAGTTCCCCTTCACCGACTGAGCCGCCCTAGACGCGCGCTCGTCCAGATACAATGACTCTCTCCTCCATGTCCTGTCTGTGGTCTTCTTGTATCGCTGCCGCCCTGTGCTGCGAGTCGCCGTGCGCTGGGTCAACTGGCTGCCGGAGAAGCGCCGAAATGACCCGGCCAGCTGCGAAATTAGGCGACTGCGCGCGCCGGCTCAACTGGGTTCGCCTGGGCACCGTCCTTTCCCTGCCCGTCCAGCATCATCGAACCCCCGTGCGGAGAATGACGGACAGGAACGGACGAAGCGAGATGGCCCAGCAGCAGGTGAACGCGGCGGCCTCGTCGTCCAAGCGCGAGACAACGTCGCCCCCTGCCGACCTCAAGCCTCTGCCTGCGGACCTCGTGCCGGCAGAAGCAGCTGGGCCTTCCTCGACGGCGCAACCGCCCCTGCCGCCCGCAGCGCCGTTCGAGCGCGCGCTGCGCAAGCTCGACGAGCTGTTTGCGCTCGAGGCGACCGCGCAGGACAACCGGTCGCGCTCGCGCAAGAAGACGCGGGCGGGCTCGACGGACGCGGCGGGCGCGCCGGGGGCGGCGACGGTCGCGACGAGCTGCAACGAGTGCCGCAGGCTCAAGGTGCGCTGCCAGCCGGAGGCGGCGGGCAGGCAGGACTGCGTCAAGTGCGTCGCGTCGGGGACCAAGTGTGTCTGGCCTGAGCTTGGGGTGAGAGGGCCCAAGAAGGTAGGGCTTCAGCTTCGCGGTTTGCCTGCGCTCGTTGCGCTCTTCGCTGACAGCCGAACTTCCCTGCCTCGCTAAAGGGCCTCACCAAGTTCGTCTGTCCTCTTTCTCTAAGAGGTCACGCGAGCTGACCTTGAGTGTGATTGCAGGAAGCAGCGGCTGATCGAGGGCGTCCGCCTCGACATCATGCGGATGATGGAGGACCTGTCGGAGGAGGAACACGCCGAGGACGAGGAGGGCACGGAGCGCGGCGCAGGGACGGACCATGGATACGAGGGATCGCCGGCGTCAACAGAGACTGACCTAACGCGACTAAGTCGGCCGAGGTTCGTTCTTCCTTTGGTGTCCTTCGTTCTGTCTTGCCCCATCGGGCTGACCTCGCCGTGCGTCGACGTGTTGTTCCGCAGCATGCCCCCTCAGCAGGCGTCCTTCAGCGGCTCTTCAACGGCCGCAGACGAGAAGGACCACCAGCTCTACTTTCGCAACCCTTTGTCGATCCTCACCAAAGGCCACCCGCTGCTCGATCGGTCGCACACGGGCTCGCCGAGCGACAGCCAGTACTACGACGGCGGCTTGTACCAGGAGCTGCCGGAGGACGACTTTTCGCTCGACCCCGTCAGCTTAGGGCTCATGACGCACGCCGACTTTTGCCGGCTGCTCGATCTGTGCGGCTAAGCGTTTCTTCCTTTTGTCGCCTCAAGCTGACCATTCAATGTCGCGCGCTTAGGTACTTCGACCGCCTGCGCCACTTTTACACGCAGCTCGACCGCGTGCTGCATACGCCCGAATTTCTCCGGCTCAACTCACCCTTCCTCACGACGGCCATTGCATCCGTCGCTGCAAGCTACGATCCGCTCTCGCGCCACATTGCGCTCGGGCTGCAGCGGCATGCCGAGACGCTTGCGGTAAGGTGCTTTGAGGTCGGGTGGAAGAGCGTCGAGGTGATCCAGGCCTTTGGGCTGCTGTCGTGCGTAGCCTTGCTTGCGCAGAGCTTTTGTACCTTGCGCTCTGACGACTGCTTCTTGGCGGCTGTCGCAGGCACTACGCTTCCCCGGGCAAGTCCTGGCGAGACGACCGCATGTGGCTCTGGCAGGGCATGGCGCTGTGAGGCATTCTCCTTTTCTGCCGAGATGTCGTCCAGCGCGCTAAATCCTTCGAACGTCTTCGTATACAGCCGCCTCGCCACCGACATCCGTCTCGACTTGCACATGGAGCCTTACCACGTCGCGCGCTACCGTGCCATGCGTCCGCTTACGGCCGACGACGGCGAGCGCATCAAGGCGACGCGCTTCAAGACATGGGACGGCATCATCCAGGCCGAGATGTCGCAGGGCATCCAGACAGGCCGGGTCGAAGCCATCGTCGGGATGTACCTTGGTGGCGAGCCACGGGACAAGCTGCCGGCCGCAGGCTCGCCAGAGGACGTCGAACAGTATAATTATGGCGCGCATCAGTCGGTCAACCTGATCGTTGCGCGCGCACTCTTCTTTTGGGCGGATCTGCGCATCAAGCATGATAACGATGAGCAGGAGAACTCGACGCTGCGTGACGCGTTCCGCGACTCATGGTGGCCGGAGATGGAAAGGTGGAGGAAGGAGTGGCCTCACATCAGTCTGTTCTCCCCTGCGTTTTCTACCAGCATTGGTGCCGTCACTGACCGCTCTACCGCTCATTATAGACGGCTGTCTCAAGATCTTTGCCGACAAGATCTGCGTCGTCCTGCTGCTCATCTCGCTCCGCTTCCCCGGAGGGCGAAGCACGGTCGACATCCTCACGCAGGCCCGGTCCATCTCAATCAGCACGCTGCAGACGATCGTCAAGTGGGACGACGAGCACTCGCACATGCCGCTCGGCTTCGCCAGCAACTTTGTCGTCCTGTCCATCGCGTTCTCGACCGTATTTCTGCTCAAGCTCGCCAATCTGTTTGACGCCGGTCCGACGCCCGAGCTGCACTCTAGTTGCCTGCACGCGGCCTCCATTCTCGAGCGCATCGGCCAGTTCCGCTCCAACGGGTGCGTTGGCTCGCAAACATCCACGCGCGTTCGTAGACTGACGACTGCGCTCCATCTCGCAGCTTCTCCATCGCGACGATCCACGCGCAGCGCATCCGCGCGCTCCTCGCCAAGTCCCGTCCCGAGCAGCACTCGACCCAGCCCTCCACCTCCGGCACATCCGGCGCATCCGTCGACGGCGTGACGTCCGGCGGCCTGCAGGAGGTCTTCTTCCCGACCTTCGGACCTGGCGACGCATTCGTTGGGCTCGGAGACGACGCGCTGAGCTTGACTTGGCCCGAGTCGTTCTCGAACGCCGCAGTTGACTTCTTCGACGCGGCGACGTGGGACCCGATGATGGGCTTTGGCGAGTAGAGCTCTGTGCTGTGATCCTGATCAACCACTCGTTCAGTCGCTCTCATGCTGGCCGTCTGTCCACCTTCTAGTTCGCGCAGCGAAATCAGTCCCTTCATCGCCTCGTGCCCTTTCAACTCCTCTCTGCACCTCATGCTCCCCTCGCGGATCTTGTCTCGCACCTCACGCAACCCCTTGCGCTCATCTTCACGACCCCGAGCTTGCCCCCCTGGCCCATCTTGATGACCCTTGCCCTGCTGCTCTCGCACGCCATCCAGCGCCGCGCCCTTCTCGCATGCGCCTTCGCCCTCCGAACCAACGCACGAGCTGGCTGCTCACTGTTCCTCAACCACGTCCCTCTTGAGTCGCTCGTCTGCGAACTCTTGTCTGCGCCGCCGTCAAGCTCGACACGAGGTGCAGGTGCCCCTTGCGTCCGCGCCAGACTCGTCCGCATGCCAGGTGACGAAGCCCCTCAACCGTCCGCCCCCGACCTCGCCCGCGCCCAACGAACGCCCGACCCAGACAGGAGCAACGAGGAGGAACGCGTCTTCTTCATGTGCCGCCTGGTGCGCCTGACCTCGGTTGCCTGGAGGTTGAGTGAGAGCTCGCTGCTGACGCCGTCGACTCGCTGCTGCTGCACCCCGCCGGCGGTCCCTCCCGGCAGGTCGTCTACAAGGGTCAGTCCCTACACCCTTCTCTCGACTACTCGGTCGTGCTGATCGTCGTCTGGACTCTGAATCCGCCGCAGGGCAGGATCCCATCCTCCTCTCGCATGTGAGTCGAGAGCTCGAGCTGGCCGACAGTCCGCCCCTCGTCCTGACGCAAGCTGCCTCGCGTGCGCCCCTCTTTCCGCAGCTGCTCACACGACCGTAAGCTGCCCCTTGCCCCTCTGCTATCGAGGCCATGCGGCGCGTGCCGACAGACGTTTCTCACGACCCCTTCAGAGCACACTCGATCATCAACCAGGCCTTCGCATCCAAGCTCCGGCTCGACCTCACGCGCGGTCCAATTGTCAGCCCTGCGTTCACGCGCTGCCGGCCGCGCCTGACGCTCCTGTTCGCTCCGTCTGCAGAACGGCGACGGCTTCGGGTGCGCATGGTACGACCTACCAGACACGCAGGCGGCGGAGGACAAGGACCGCGGGGAGGGGAAGGGTGGCATGCCGGAGGAGGTCAGCCCGTGCATCTTCAACGCCATCACGCCAGTACGTCCGTTCGCTTGCGCTCCGACGCCCCCATGGGTCGCTGATTTGGACTGCTGCGCACAGGCCTGGAACAATGAGAACCTGAAGCGCTTGGCCGACAAGGTGCGGTCGCCGTTGATCTTGTGAGTCCTCTGCGCCCGCCCCGGTTCAGTCCCACGGCCCTGTGGACTGACGGTTGCTTGCGCTCCTCGCAGCGCACACGTCCGAGCGAGTACATCGGGTGCTCTGAGCGAGCAGAACTGCCACCCCTGGAGCTACGGCCGCTTCACCGTGCGTCTTGCGCTGCTTCCCTTCCCTCGCAAAAACGCTGCGCAGTCGCACACAACTCACCCCGGCTGCTTCGGTTTCGCAGTGGATGCACAACGGCGGCATCTCTTCCTTCCCGCTCATCAAGCGTCGGCTGCAAAACTCTCTCCCCGAGCATCTTTTCCTCTTCCCGCAAGGCTCGACCGACTCCGAGTGGTGCTTCGCGCTGTTCCTGTCGTTCCTCCCGCCGGGCAGCCTCGACGGGCCGACGGTCGGCTGGGAGGTCCTGAAGGATGCCATGCTGCGCACAATCGACCAGATCAACACGTGGACCGAGGCGGTCGGCGCTGAGCCGAGCCTCATGAACTTTTGCGTGACGGACGGCGAGAGCGTCGTCGCAAGCCGGTGCGATTCCGCCCCACCTCGAACTGCTGTCCTTTGATACCCCGCTGAACCTTGCCTTTGTTCCTGTCAGATACGTGAGCTCCAAGACGCAAGAGGCGGCGTCCCTCTTCTTCTCGTCCGGCGCATCCTTTGTGCGTTCGCTCCCCATTCCCTCGCAATCCTGGTGCGGCTGAACTGACCCGCTGACTGTTCACTGCAGAGTGCGGACCCCGACACCCCTTCACTCTACCACATTCCACCCTCCTCGTCGCCGCCCGACCCTCTCGTCCTCATCGCCTCCGAGCCGCTAACGTTCGAGCGGTCCGACTGGACCGAGGTGCACACCAACTCGCTCATCGTCGTCACCGGCCGGATGAACGTCCTCCAGATCCCGATCCGGGACAAGTACGCCGACGACCCGACGTCTGCGGGCGGGGAGCGCGGGAGGGCGCTTGTCCGCGGGTGGGGCCTAGCGACGGGGTACGCGGACGAGGAGGGGGAGGAGGACAAGTTGGAGAGCGAGAAGCTGCAGCACACGGTCGAGGTGGACGGGAGGACGATCGAGGTGACTGCGTGAGTGAGGATTAAACTGTACTGTGCATCCGATGTTGTATTATTCGTCCTCGCTGTGTTGTCGGTCAACGGAAAAAGTGGAAAGGGCAGACCTTTGCCGACGCGAGGCTTTCGAGCTGAGCTGAGGATGGACTACAAACTTGCCAGGCGCCTCCGCGTCGTGAGATGGTCGTGAAGCATGAAATCATAACGAGAAGATTCAAGACGCCCGGCCTACAGTCCGGTCCAGGTAAAGCCCTCCTCGAGCGCGAACGAGCCCTCAACCCATGCGCCTCCCTCGCCCTCGCCCGCGCTCGCCCACACGCGAACGCCGTACACGCCCTTCTCCGCGACCCAGCACCCCTGCGCATCGTCCCAGTACGACAGCGCGACCTTGTCAAGCGCAAGCTGCACCTCTGCCGTCTCGCCGGGCGCAAGGTAAGCCTTCCTGAACGCCTTGAGCTCCTTCTTGGGGCGAGGGAGGGCAGTCGACGAGGGCGGCGTAACGTAAAGCTGGACGACCTCGGCGCCGGGAACGGAGGACGTGTTCTTGAGCTCGACCGAGACGGTGACGGAGCCGTCCGACGAGGGTGGGGTGAATGTCGACGACGAGAAAGTGAGGTCGCTCAGAGCGAACGTCGAGTACGACAGGCCGTGGCCGAAGGGGAACATCGGCTGGCGTCTGTCATCAGTTTGCGCACCGTCAGTTTCGCCCTCACCAAAACGTTGAGGGGAGGGCGCAGAGAGAACACACCGAAGCTCCTCGAACCCGCGGTAGCCGACAAAGAGGCCCTCGCCGTAGTAGAGCTTGCCGTTCGATCCGGGGAAACCTATGTAACCCGGAGAGTCCTGCAGGACCTTGGGAAATGTCTGAGCGAGCTTGCCGGCGGGGTTGCGCTTGCCGAACAAAACGTCGGCAATCGCGCCGCCTGCGTGCGCACGACCTGAGTGTCAGCGCTGACGTGCAGGAAGGGCAACGCACGGCGAAGCACACGCACCCAGCTCATTTCCGCCGTACCACGCCTGCAGAACCGTCGCCGCCTGCCCGATCCAGGGCATCTCGACGGGAGTGCCCGACTGATTGACGATGATGGTGCGCGGGTTGGCGGCGAGGACAGCGTTGACGAGCTTGTTGAACGACGCCGGGAGCGACATGTCCTTGCGGTCGAAGCCTGGCGCGCAAAGGGCATGTCAGCAGATCTCGAAGAGCAGACAGAACGGTGCGCGCACCCTCGCTCTCCCACTCGGCGTTGAGTCCGCAGACGACGACCGCGACATCCGCCTCCTCGGCCGACTCGCAGGCAATGCGGATCTCCTCTTCCTCGTCGATGACCTGTCGAACGAGATCTTTGTCAGCTCAGGACGTCTGCGACGACAGAACGGCATGACCGCACCCTCGCCACGCCGACCCGGAATGCGCCGTTACCGGAGAACGCGACGCCCTCCTGCGGGCCCCTAAAGTGGAGCTTGACCGAGTACGTCGTGCCCTTGTTGAGCGCGACGCGGCCCTTCTCCTCGATCGTGCCGGTTCCAAAGAAGTTCCTGCGAAGCGTGTCTTCGCATCAGCAAGTTGGCCCCTGCGCGCAGGGAGGTAAAAGGTGACAAGGACGTACTCGCCGCGCGTCTGCTCGTCCCAGTTGTCAACCAGCAGCTTTCCATCGAGGTACAGCCGCCCCTGCCCGCAGACGACGAGCCCAAAGTCGTACTCGCCGTCGACGTCTGGCGTGAAGAGCCCGTCGAGCTGAGCGAACGCGCCGCGGGGGATGGTGTTGGGGATGGCGTCCATGGCGAGGAAAGCGGTGCCTGCGCGCGACCATGTGCGTCAGTGAGAAAGAAGCAGTGGAACGAAAGGGAAGGAGACACACTCTCGTCCGTCACCATCTGGTGGGAGGCCTTGACGTCGGGGAGGAGGGCGGGCGAAGACGCCGACGCGAACGGCGCGTCGTTCCAGAATGTCAGGTCGAAGCCCTTCTCACCGGTCGATGGCGCCTTGAGGAGCGACCCAATCGGCGGGAGGAGCTTGTGCTGATCCCGAAGATCCATTTTCATCAGCAGCCTACGAGTGAACACCGATGGAGGAGAAGGACTCACAGCGTACGCTCCGACCGAGTAGATGACATCGGCGCCCTTCCCGACCGCCTCCTGGATACCCGCGAGCGGGCTGACCGCCCGCGTAGGCCGCATCGCCGCGCTCCCGCCGCCCGAAATCTGCGCCTGAACCGCATTCTGGCCGATGACGGCAATCTTGCGGACCTCGTCTGCGTTGAGGGTGGGAGGCACTGGTCAGCGCTGGTAGACACGGGCGTGCGGCAAGGAATGACGCACCGAGCGGGACCGGCAGGACGCCAAGCTCGTTCTTGAGCAGCACGATGCTCTCCCCCGCCGCCTCCCGGAGCAGCGCCCTCATCTCCTTCGTGTCCACCCCACCCTCCTTCTTCTCTGGGTAATCAATCGGCGCCTTGAGGCACGCCTTGACGAACCCGAGCACCGCACGCGCGCGGTCGTCGATGACGGCCGGCGCGAGCTTGCGCGCTCGGCCGGCGTGCGTCAGGAGCGCTTGGGAGCGGAACTGGGAAGGACCGGGGAACTCGCAATCGAGGCCTGCGACGATGGACTCGAGGGTGCTCTGGAGAAAAGGCGAGGGAGCGTCAGCCGGGCCTCACACTCAGGGGAGGATGCAGATGCTCACGTAGGTGCCCCACCTGCGTAGCCGTCAAGTCTATCAGCGAGCGCACTTTGTCACAGACAGCCGGAGAGAAGACGCACCAGTCACTCATGACCATACCGTCCCAACCCCACTCGCCGCGCAGGATCCCTTCGAGCAGCTCGCGGTTCTCAGAGCAGTGCACGCCATTGAGCCGGTTGTACGACGTCATGAACGACCAGGGGTTGCTCTCCCTGACCGCGATCTCAAACGGGCGGAGGTAGATCTGCCGCGACAGCACGATGGTCAGCCCGCGCTCACCGAACGAGTTCTGGGCCGGGGAACGCACCTCGCGCAACGCGCGCTCCTGCACCTCCGAGCTCATCGTGTTCCTCTCCGTCTCACTGTCGTTCGCGACGAAATGCTTGATGGCCGCCGCGACGCCTTTCGCCTGGACGCCGTTGACAAAGGCGGCGGCCATCTTGCCCGCGAGGAGCGGGTCCTCGCTCGGCGACTCGAAGCCGCGGCCGCCGCAGGGGTTGCGCTGGATGTTGACGGCTGTCAAAGGTTTGAGGGAAGCTGTCAGCACCTACCCTGCGGGTAAATGCAAGGAGCTTAAGGGTGAAGGGAGGGAGTACGCGCGCGAAAGGGGGAAGGAAGGTGGGGGGGGGGGGGGGGGGGAATTGGGGGAGGGGGACAGAAACGAAAAGGACGCGGACGCACTCGGACCAAGCACGCACGCCGCCCCCTTTGCGATTGCCTCGTCGCCGATGGCCTCACCAACCCGCCGGACGAGGTCGACGTCAAAGGACGAGCCGAGCGCGGACGCGCACGGGAAGCAGGAGGCTGCGCGCAGTAGGGACGGTTCAGCATCAGCGAACCAGCAACAGGACACGCCAGTGGAAAGACGCACCTGGGACGCCGTCGAAGAAGCGCGTGCCCCGAACGCCTGCGGAAACATGGTCGGATGCTCAGCGAAGAGTGCGCGAAGGGTGCAGCGACGAGGAGGACGCGTTGCAGGCGCAGACCGCCGTCGTTCGAACTCACCATTGGGCCCGTCCGAGACTCGGATCGAGGGCAGACCGACGCGCTCGATGCCTTGCGTGTGCCACCTGCCGGCGGGGCAGCTTCAGCAGAAAGCTCTAACACGAGAAACAGGGAGGAGGGACGCACATGTCGATGGCCGAGAGCAGGGAGACCTTCTCCTCCATGGTGAGCTCCTTGAGGAGCGCGCTGACGTCGAGCGTCTCGTGCGTGAGGAGCGGGACGTTGGTCATGGCCGAGGCAAGGAAGAGGAAAGGAAAGAGGAGAGGATGGGTGGGGTGGGGGAAGGCCCATCACCAGCACCCGGCCGACCGCTCTTGAGGGACTGCGACTGTCGGCGTTTTGGCCGGGCGTCGCGTCCGAAGCTACTCCGCGTCCAGGGCAGGAACAGGTGCTCGAGGCGCGTCGGATCAGGCGAGCAGCACCTGAGAGCGACGATGGACGGCAGGCGACGATCAGGAGACTGAGGGCACGAGGAAGGGCCGCATGAGGACGTCTGATGCCTGCCGGGTCGCCTGCGGGCTGCGCTGGAGGTCGGCGGCGCGTCGTCCGGGTGAGCTGGCCGTGTGCGAGACGCGTAGGGTCCAGACCGGGCAGAGCCCGCTGCCTATGCACGCGGGTGATAGCCGTCAGCTGCAAGAGAGGGGCGGAGAGCGAGGCCCAAGGAGAAGCAAGCATGTCGTCGTCGTCGTCGTCCGGCGGCGCAGCAGGCAGGCCTTCCGTCCGGAGCGCTCTGGCCCGACCGACGGCTCGCCGGCCAGACGTCGTCCTGGCCTCTCGAGTCTCCAGGCAACACAGTCAGACGCTCGTCTCCTCAGCGGACTGTGGTGTGCAGCAGGATGGACGGCCTCCTGCAGGAGCTACTTGACGAGGACCCCTACATCCGCTTCAAGCCGTGCGTCCTCCTCTTCGAGCTCCTTCCTTCCCCCCCCCCCCCCCCCTTGCTCTCCCTCAGCCCCGGCGCTGACCTATCCTGCCCTCCTATGCCTCGCACGCAGAGCCTTTGCCTACTCGTACGCGACGCAGCTCACGATCAACGGCATCATCCTCTCGCTCCTGCTCGTGCTGCTCATCCACCTGCTCTTCACCGCGCCGTCGCACTACGCCCTCGCCCGGCTCAACTTCCTGCTCCAGCTCTCGGGCGTGCTCGTCACGCTCATCGCGGTCGCCGCGACTATCGGCGTCATCCTCCAGACGGGCAGCCGCGAGACCGACTTCTGGCCGTACATGATGGACTTTATCTACGTCGACATGCCGCCCAAGCGGTGGAGCACCGGCGAGCTCGTCCTGTGGTACACGATGGAGGCCTGCTCGAGCGGCATCGTCCAGGTAGCGTCCAGTGCTTTTCCTCAAGCTCCCTAGTGCGGCGAGCTGACCTTTGTCGTCCTTGGCCCTGTTGCAGATCACGCACATTCAGTTCCTGACACTGCTCTACCCTTCGGACCTCGAAGCGCGCCTGATCTTCGGCCTGCTCGGTGCGCCCATGCCTCTTTGCCGAACGCCGCTGCTGTAAGGTTCGCTAACACCCACCTTCACGTCGCCGTTGCGCAGGCCCCATCGCTCTCGCTTCGTCCGCGACGACGTACACGTCCCTCTCGTCCTCGCCTGCGACAGTCCGCGCCGGCCTGATCGCGCGCAACATCTTCAACTCGACGCTCACGCTCCTCTTCACCTCCGCGCTCTTCATCTGGGGCCTGTACATCAACCGCCGGCGCGCATGGCGTACCGACGGCGGGACGGCGGCGTTCGGCGCGGGCGCGCTCGTGCTCGCTGTCGGCGGGACGGCGGTCAACTTTCTCGAGGTCAAGGTCGACGGGCTCGAGTGGCTCAACCATCTACTGTGGGGCATCATCCTGTGGCAGAGCTGGGTGGGATGGTGGTGGTGGGTCGGCGCGGGGATGGGTATCGGCGAGGTCGAGGTGCGCTGCTTTCCCAACTCGCTTGCGGTCTCGTAGCAGGTGCTGATCTTGCGGCGCGCACGCACGAGCAGGAGCTGATGGAGAAGGAGCAGCGCCGAGCGCGTCGGTCCCGCGCGAGACAAGCCAAGGCCGACCGTCTCGCGGCAAAGCTCGCCTCGCGGTCGAGCACGTCCGGCGGGCGGGCGGGCGAGGGCGAGCCTGCGAACGCCGGGGGTGCCGTGCTGCGCGGTGCGGCGGGTTCCGCCAGCGGGAGCTCATCGCTCGGGCGGAGGATGAGCGAGATTGCTGGTGGGCTGAGTCGGAGGAACAGGCGCACGAGGACCGTCGACGATGGGGAGGTGGTGGAATCGGTCGAGCTTGCGGACCTTCGCTCGCACCGGTCGGTCACAGCCCCTGCGACGCCGGACGGCTCGCTGCCCTTACCAGCGACGACCTCGACGACGGGCTCGCCCAACCCAACCGGAACGAACCCCTCCTCGCGCGGCGGCGGGCTTCCGCACACGCTTTCCTCCGGGCTGTCCTCCTCGTCCACCTCGTCCTCCCCGACCCTCCCGCCTCCGCCCGCGGACCTCCGCGCGCTCGCCTCCTACCCGTACGCGCTGTCCGTGTACCTCCTCTCGCGCCTCGCACGCGCGCACGACGAGGCTGCCAAGGCGCGCGTGCGCACGCGGCGGTCCGCAGCCGGCGACGCGGGGGACGGCGCAGGGGCCGCGGGAGCGGGCCGCAGGGGGTTCGGGTTGGGCGAGTTTGGGGTGGAGGAGGTGCGAGAAGGGGAGGGCAGGCTGAGGGAGGCGCAGTGGGAGGTGCGTCGTGGGCGACTGTTGAGCGAGGAGGACGAGGAGGACGAGAGGAGCACCGGGGAGGTGCTTGGGAGTGAAGAGGTCGGCGAACAGCCCGAGGGAGAGTGGGTCGACGAGGAGGTCATCCAGCCCGCACCGCCCACGCGGAAAGAACGACGGCGGCTGGCCAAGGAGAACGCGGTGGGCCAGGAGGCACAGAAGACCAACGGCGACCGCCGTTCGAGCTGGAGCTGGTGGGGTCCGCTACGTGCGTCTCGCTGTTTCCCTTCGGCTCTCTTCGTCAGGCGAAGCTGACCTCCTTCTTCTGAATTGCGCAGGGAACTGGCGGCTGCGCGACCGAACGGAGTACACTTGAGGAGCCAGGAACAGCTTCACATGGCCCGCAACGGTGCGTCTATTGTCTCCTCACTGTCGTCTTGTCAAAGACTGACAAGCAAGCGTACGTGTCCCTGTAGTCCCGCCTGCTACCACTGCGCATGGGGTTGGTGAGGTCCCCTGCGGTCCTCTCAGCCGGTGTCATTTTCGGGCGCCCGCATTGCCTCGGTGCTTGTCGCAACCGGCACCCCTCGCCTGCAGCAGTCGTGGCGTTCGCCGGTTGTCCGACTGGTAGGCGCACGGCGGTGTGCGCCCCTCCGCCGTCGGCAATACCCCTCCTTTCGCCTCGCCTGCTTGAACGCCGTTGTATCCAGCACCGATGCCTTGTACTTTGATATCGCACGACTGTATGCGTCTGCTGTTGGTGCTGTGCGGGCGAGATGGCTGCCGGAGGACCCCGAAGAAGACCCCCGAATCGGGGGGTTGACCGATCTCGCGTCGGGGGTCGTGCTCACCGCGCGCGCGCCGCCTCTCTCATCGCCTGGGCCCTGCCTGCCCTTCGACCGATCCACCCGCCAGCATGACGTCCCTCCTCGCAGCCTACGCCTCGTCCGACGAGGGCTCCCCGCCACCACCCGCCTCCCGCCCGTCCGCATCCTCTTCAGCAGCAGCAGCCGCGGCGGCGCCAGACGTGCCGGACGAGACGGACGCCGAGCTCGAGCAGCGCGCGCGGGACGACGCCTTCAACTTCTCCGGCCTCGCGCAGGCATCCGCCGCAGGGTCGAGCAGCTCGGCCGTCGTCGCCAAGCGCGATGCAATCGGGGCGGCGCCGGACGTGCTGTCCGAGGTGCGTTCACCTTTTGCTGGCCGAGAAGGAAGCAAGCACGAGCTGATCTCGCTCGTCCATCCCCCTTGCATCGTGTGCAGGACCTCAAGAACCAGACGTCCTTGATCACTCGCCCGACGGACAAGGTTATGAACATCAACATCCCCTTCGCTGACGTGCGCCCCCTCCGCCATGATGATGCGAGCCGCCTGCGCTCCCCGAGCAAAGGCAGCAGCGTCGACTGCGTCGCGACCTTGAAAGCTAACTCAGAGCCGCTTCCTCCCTTCTTCGCCCCCTTTGCTTGCCGGTTGACTCCTCCTGCAGATGACGAAGCCGGTGCTGGGGCCTGAGAACCCGTGGGACACGACGAAGCGGGGGATGAACACGATCGCTGGTGCGTTTCCTTTCGACCTCCCTTTCCGACCAACGTTGACGCTGCGACTGACGCACCCTCGCACCTGGCCAAAGGCCACGTCGAGGAGCACTCGATGGACGCGCACTCGTTCCGTACCCAGCAAAAGTCGTTCACCTACCTCGGTTACGCCGCCGACCCGTCCGCGTCCGGCAGCGGCGGCGTCCCCGGGCTCGTGGGCGACCTGTCCTCGGCACTTGCACACGACTTTGCGACGCCCGACCAGGTGCGGCCCACAAAGTCGCAGCGGAAAGCGGCGAAGCGGAAGCGCGCCGCGGCGGGCGATCTCGAGATTGTCGATGGGGAGGGTGCGTACGAGGGCCCGTGGGCGGGGTACCAGCTCGACGAGGAGGAGCAGGTTGAGGAGACCGAGGGCGACAAGGAGGAGTGGCGGGTCGAGAAGAAGCGCAGGGACGACGAGGTGGCCAAGGCGGCTGAGCGGCGCAAGACGGCGGGCGAGGAGAAGTCGGTCTTCCACGGTGCGCTGCCCTCTCTTCTTGCACCTTTGCTCGTTGCGCACGTCCTACTGACGCACTGCGCCTCCTGCTCTCCTTTTACCACAGGCAAGAGCCTGACGGACTATGCCGGCAGGACGTACATGCACGTCCCAACCGACAAGGGTGTCTCGCTTTCGCGCGATGCCCCGCCGCCCGACTCGTTCCTGCCCAAGGAGTGCATCCACACGTTCACGGGCCACACCAAGGGCGTGTCGTCGATGAAGCTGTTCCCCGGGTCAGGCCACCTGCTCCTGACGGGGTCGATGGACACCAAGGTCAAGCTGTGGGATGTGTACAACGAGGGCAACTGCCTGCGCACGTTCCACGGGCACGGCCAGGCTGTCAAGGACGTCGCGTTCAACAACGACGGCACGCGCTTCCTCACGGCGTCGTACGACCGGCAGATGAAGCTCTGGGACACCGAGACGGGCGCGTGCCTGAAGGCGTTCACGACGGGCAAGCGGCCGCACGTCGTCTCCTTCCACCCGGACGAGGACAAGCAGCACATCTTCCTCGCAGGCATGCAGGACAAGAAGATTGTCCAGTTCGACACGGACTCGGGCCAGATCACGCAGGAGTACGACATGCACCTCGGACCGGTCAACACCATCACGTTCGTCGACGACAACCGCCGCTTCGTCACGACGTCCGACGACAAGTCGATCCGCGCCTGGGACTTTGACGTCCCCGTCAACATCAAGTACATCGCCGAGCCCGACATGCACTCGCTCCCGGCCGTCACGCTGCACCCGAGCAGTGCGTCCTGTCGTCCGTGCCCCTAGATCTGCGCTCTTGCTGACTCACGCCGCCTGCTTGCGCACTTCTTTTCGCCCTGTTTAGACAAGTGGTTCGCTGCGCAGTCGCTCGACAACCAGATCCTCATCTGGTCGACCGACGGCTTTCGCCAGAATCGTCAGTCCTCAGACCGCTAGCCTCCCCTGATCCCGCTGACACTGGTCCGACCCCCTTCCCTGTATGCCTCGCGGCGCACCCCACAGGCAAGAAGCGCTTTGCCGGGCACACGACTGCCGGCTACGCTTGCGGCATCGGCTTCTCCCCGGACGGCAAGTACATCTCGTCCGGCGACGCGTCGGGCAACGTCGTCTTCTGGGACTGGAAGAACGGCAAGCTACTCAAGCGCCTGCGTGCGCACCGGGAGGTCGTGATCCAGCACGTGTGGCTGCCGCACGAGAGCTCGAAGCTCATCACCGCGAGCTGGGACGGCACGTGCAAGCTTTGGGTGCGTCCTTGACCTCTTTCTTACGACCCCCTTCATAGGCGGATCTGACCTTGAGTGCTCTGCAGGACTGAACGCTCGACCGCTCGCGTTGTGCTTACCGGAGGTCTGGCATGTCGGATGTATGATGCGCTTTTGTGTTCTCGCGAGTGCGTCAGGCTGTCTGCAGTTCGGAGACAGAATGTCCGCCCCGCCTGAGAATGAACGTCTTGAAGCAGAGGTCCTCTTTCGGACTGTCATGTATGCCCGCGAGCAAGCTCGTGGGCCGCTTGCACGATCCTGGTAAGCGCAAGTGTGTGTAAAGCAATGCAAGACGCGCGGTTCCTCGAGCGAAGCCTCTGTCTCGTACAGCCTGTCACTGCGTTCGTTCACTTCAAGGTGCAGCACTCCAGAAAAAGGGCAAATTCATGGGTCGCCCCCTTTTTCCACGTGCAAAGATAGACCATCTGCATCGATCGGGCGGGTCCCAGGATTTACTCGTAGACGTTCTGCTCGCTCTGGAGGGTGTACTGAGCGAGACCCTCGGGGAACCAGAGGGCGATCTCCTTGAGCGCGTTCTCGACCGAGTCCGAGCCGTGGCAGACGTTGCGCCCGACGTCGATGGCGTAGTCGCCGCGGATGGTTCCGGGCTGCGAGGCGAGGGGGTTGGTGGCTTCGGGAGGACGGATGAGAGTCAGTATCACGAGCGCCAGAGCGTGGGGGGGGGGGGAGGAGAGAAGGAGAGGACGCACCGCCAAGCATGACACGGCCAGTCTTGACGACGTCCTTGCCCTGCCAGACCATGCAGACGACGGGGCCGGCCGAGGCCATCCACTTGACGAGCTTGGGGAAGAAGGGCTTGTCGGCGAGGTCGGCGTAGTGCTTGCCGAGGTGCTCTGCGGGGCGTGACGAGCGCGAGATAAAGTGAGAGGGAGCAAAGGAGCAAGAAAGAGCGTTTGCGAAAGGCGTGAAGGGGACGAAAGGCAGGCGGGCGAAAGGGGACGATGAGGATCAAGCGCACGTTCCCAGTCAGTCGCTGAACAGAAATCGACGCGCGAGACAAGAGAGCACGCACCCTCAGTGGGCGAGGCGAGCTTGAGGGCGACCTGATCAACGCGCGAGCGGGGACAAGACGGTCAGCAACCTATCAGGATGCGATGCAGCAGAGCAATCTCCTCGCGCCCAGTCCTCGCGTCTTGACGGCAAGAACCCTTCCTTCGTTCGCCCTCACCCCTTCGAAACGAATGAGGGGAACGCACGAGCTTGTAGCCGCGCTTCTCGAAGCGAGCGATGATCTCGCCGACGAGGCCGCGCTGGACGCCGTCGGGCTCTGCAAGAGCGAAAAAGGAGGAGGAGGGAGGAGGGGGTCAGTGTGCTGCCTTCGGAGGCGATGGCGGAAGGGGAGGGCCGCACTGATCATGATGTAGGAGAGCTCGGAGTTGGACATCGTTGGCGAGCTGTCGTCCAGCGGCAAGGTGTCAGCGGCAAGGTTGAGCGCACGCGAAGGAAAGGGACGCACTTGGGAAGAAGATGGCTTCGTGAGGGGAGGCTGGCTGTCGCGCGGGCGGGCTGAGTTTTCTGGCGGCGACCGAGAAAAAATATTAAACAGGGGTCGACGAGTCCAGGGCGGGCCACTTATACTTGTTCCTCAGAGGCCGCCGACGACAAGGCAGGATACAGAGCTGGCTACGAGGCGACTGCGGCGGCTCTCGGGATGGACCGCTGTGAGAGCCAAGGAAAGCCTCTGGCTGAGCCGGACTGCTGGCGGCGAGCTAGCTGTGGTAGCAATAAGCGCTGCGCGCGCAGACAACCGACAGCTCGCGCGCTCAGCTATGTACCGCATACAGCCCTGCCACTGGGTCTCTCGCCCCTCTACCGCTGCAGTCGTCCTGCAGCATCTGGCCGCTTGGGCGCCGATGGGTTTCCTGATATTGCCTGCCGCACGCTCTTCGCCGGTGCGGGAGTCGTGCACGATCGAAGCGGCCGCGGAGGGAGGAAAGCCGCGAGCGACGGCCGCATCGGCCCTGCGACCCTTGCCCTATGGCTTCTCCTGACCATGCTTCACCTGCTGAGCGTGTAGAGACCGGGGTGTTGGGTGACAAGTGCCTCGGGGCAGACGACGAGTCCGCCCTGACTGGAAGGACGCGCGCAGCTGCTCGGCTCCTTTCTCCCAACCTCAGCCGCCCGTCCTGCCCCTGAGGGCCGGCAATGCACTGGTCGTCCTCGCTCCTCGCGCCGTCGAGCCAGCTCGTCCTCATCGCCGGTGCACCCACCCGCAAGCACGCCCAGAGCCAGCTCGACGGCGGCCGGCTGCCCGGCCCATGGCACGTCCTCCAGGCCGGGGTCGAGCTCGGCTCGCCCAGCGCTCGACCGCCGCTTCTGCCTGCAGCCACCTCCGGCCAGGCGAGAACGGACAGCCGTCCTCAGCAACGTGAGCAGCTGCACCCAGCCTCGCCCGCGACGACCCGCTCCCTCCGGCCCACCAAGTCCCTTCCCTCGCCCTCCCCGCGCTCGCCCGTCTTCCCACTCGCACCCTCCGGCCCGCACTCTCACTCGCACACACACTCGCTCAGCCCGCACCCCCGCTCACATTCGTCCGGCACCGGCACATCAGGCGCGTCCAGGGTCATCGGGACGTACTCGTACGAGCAGAGCACGGTGCGCCTGAGCCCTGGGCAGGCGCCGTGGGACGTCGGGAGCCTGCCGCCGCCCCCGCCGCTCCTGCCATCGACCCATGCGCAAGCGGCTGCGCGGATGCTCGAGCTCGCGCTCGGTGCGCCGCAAATGAGCGAGCGGGCGGGCGAACTTGGCGACGCATCGCGGACGACCGCTGGCGCATCAACCACCGGCGCCGGAGGCACGTCCAACGGCAGCGCGCGACACGCTCGCGTCGGCCTCGACCCTGCGTTCGACCGGTCGCCGCTCCGCCCGCCGATCCCTCCAACAGAACACGAAGTCGACCGTGCGCGCTCGGCCGACCTCGACGCGAGACGTGCGAGCGCAGGAGACGGTCGGCTGTCGCGGACGACGGAGGACTGGCTGCTCGCGCCCGTCGACCACTCGCAAGAAAACGGACGTCAGCGACAAACGCCGTCGAGCAGTCCAGAACGCGCAGGAGGATCCAGTAAAAGCGAAGAATGCGACCGGACGTCCCGCGATATCGGGGGGGACGACCTGCCGTCGCCTGGTTCGAAGCGCGCAGCAGGGCTGATCGGTGTGTCCGTCTCATCTCCACGATCCTGTCCTCGCGCTCGCTCTCGCTCTGCCAAGGTATGTATGCGTCCAGGCCGGGCAATCCAATTGACACTTATAATTTCTCTCCGGCTGGAAGGCGCAGCGCAACAAAGCGAACCCGAGATCTCCTGGTCCTTCTCCGCCGTCCCTCCGCGCACCGCCGACGCCGCCCCCGCCAATCCCTGCACGGCCGACGACAACGCCACCGCACCCTTGCAAGCGCCGTCGACGGTGAGCACCAACCCGCCGCTGTTGCGTCCTTACGCAGAACGGTCGAGACAAGGGCGGTCGCGTGTGTTGACGGCGGCGGAGCTGGGCGTTGCGCAAAGCAGCGACGAGGGAACGGCGCGAGAAGCAGAGGGAGCTTTGAATGGGGCTGGAGGTAGTAGGGTACGGGAAGGAAAAGGTACGGTGGAAAGCGATTTGTCGCTAGCGGTCTTGCCCCCTCGGCGGACCTCTGCCGGCCGGCCACGCGCGGACGCTGACTCTCGACCGGCTACAGACACATCATTCGCGCCTCCGCAGGCGTGCTTGAACAGCGTCGACGAGCTCTCCCCCCTTCCAAACCACATCTCTTGTCCCTCCCCCTTACCCAGCCAACACCCCCCGCCCACAGGCCGTTGGTGGCCCAAGCGCCTCGACGGCACTTCGTACTCGGACCCAAACTCGGCGTTCATTGAAAGCGACGACGAGATCCCGCACTCGTCTCAGGTGGACGCGGGGGAGGAGCAGGGAGGGGACGAGGGAGATGACGAAGAAGAGGGGTTGTCAGTGGGCGAGCTGGGGGAGGGTTGGACGAGGGAGGGAGGAGGGGAGGAAACGACGATGCAGGAGGACAGCTGGGCGGCTGAGGACAAGAGTACGGGGAAACGTAAGGCTGACGGTGCGTTCAACTTTCCTGATCCTAGTGCATCTGATCGCTGACAAGCTCGCCGGCGTTCCTCCTAGCAGAAACAACCTTCGATCGCACGGCGTCCACCTCGGAGAGCAAAAGCGCGCGGCTGCGCCGGATCCTCGGGGATGACACGACCACATCCTTCGCCGTGGAATCGGACGAGTCATCCCTCGGCGGTGTGGGCCACGCGACGTCCTTCCTCCCTACGCAAACCGCCTCTCTCGCGCCCGGGTCCACCTCCTCCGCCGACCCGAGCCAGCATCAGCAGTCCTACCAGCACCCCTACCTGAACCCATCGACGCTCTCTGCCCTCCCGTCCGCCGACCGCCCGTACCCGGCGCATACGGAGCGCATTTCGGTGCTCGTGGTGGTGGTCGCCGTCGAGCTCCGCTCGTTTGTCGGCAAGGACGGGAACACACGGACAGTCGGGGAAGTCGAGGTGTGGGATGGCGAGAGGGAGGGGAGAGTTATCTGTTGGGAGGACGTCGGGAGGGAGTGGTGCTGGGGCGACGGGGTGAGGGGTGCGTTGCGGAAGAAGGACGTTGTGCTGCTTGAACGTGCGTTCGCAGGAGCCTTCTTTGTCGATTTTGCGCGCAGGTCGACCCTCTCACCCTTGGTCCTTCGCACGCACCGCATCCAGGCATCCGCGTCGCCCCCGCCCGCCCGCCGTCCCCTCTCCAGACGCTCACCGCGGACCCCTCCTCCCGGCATACGATCTACTACCGCCCGTCCCCGCCGCTGCTACACGAGCGGGCGGGCGACGTGCAGCGACTCAGGGTTGATCTCGGGTGGGCAAAGAGCGACGCGGGCATCGGCCGGGTCGCGGCGCTCGTGAGGTGGGTTGAGGGAGGGGGGATGGGGAGTTAGCATCGGCGACAGGGCGTGCATACATTTGTGCTTTGCATCTTTCTAGTTCGTCAGGATTAACTGGTCAACAGCTCGCGAGGCCTGGTGTGAGCAGCAAGGCGCACGAGGACGAAAGGTGAGCGTCTCCCGCTGACAACGGAGGCACGCGCGGGAGGCTACCGATATATGCAGAGGGTCATGCTTACAGCCGCATTGGCGTGGTACAAGTGGTGAGAGCGAGGACGTGTGCAAGGGCCAGAAGCAATCACTTGATGAACCTGAAGGAGGCCGCAATGTGGTTAGCCTTATCGCTTTCGCGCGCAGAGAAAGCAATTGTGGACGCCGACGCACTTGCCCATGAACTTCCTGTGGAACTCGGTTCGCAGCAAGTCGTTAACGAACTCCTTCTTGCGGCCCTTGTCCTCAGACCCAGCCGCCTGGTTCTTGAAGATGAGGTCGTCGTCCCACCGTCTCTTGACGCTGAATCCGCTCGCGCTCGTGCCGGCCTCAGACGCGCCGCTCCCGCCCTGCCCGAGCGCGGCCGCGAGGTTGAGCAAGGGGTTGCCCATCGCGATCTCGGCCTCGCGCGACGTCGTGCTTGCAGCGGAGGCCTCGGCCTCGAGTCGCGCGGCCTCCTCGGCCCGCTCGCGCTTGATCTTCTCGAGCTCGCGCAGAAGCTCCGCAGTGTCGTCCTCGTCGTCAGATGAGTCGTCCGAAGACGAGTCATCCGCGTCCGCGTCCTCGTCGTCCGAGCCGTTGCTAAGGCGAGCAGATGGTCAGTAAGCCACAGCGCGCGCGCAAGGTGCAAGCTCCTCGAGCGGGGCGAGGAAGAAGGGACACTCACTCGACCGCCTTGCCCTTGCCCTTGTCCTTCTTGGCCTCCCCGTCGCTCCCTGCATCGTCGTCTTCCTCATCGTCGTCGTCCCGATCCAGCGCAACAGCCTCCTCGAGCACCTTCCTGCGCTTCCTGCTCTCCTCGTCCTCCGCCGCCTGCCCACCCTCGATCGCCTGCGTCTCCTGCCCGGGGAGCACCAGCGGCGGCAGCGGCGGCAGCCCCTGCGCCCTGCGCTTCTTGTCGAGCGCGGCGCGCTCCGCGACGAGCAGCTGCGTGCGCAGGTCGACCCGGGCGAGGTCGGACGACGACGTCTGCCCGGGCTGGCGGAACTTGAGCTTGGTGTGCGACGCGAGGTCCTTGGCCGAGTACTGCTTCGAGCCACCCTTGATCTCACGGCCCTGTGCCGGGTCTGGCAGCGCGCAGGGAGCGAGGGAGGGTCAGCTCGCCGGTCAAAGCAGCCGTCGAGGCGAGAAGGGCACGCACTCCAGGTAGGTCGCTGTGGGACGCGGAGGGCGATGGGTCGGGAAGAACGAGCGGTGAGCCCGTCTGCCGAAACGGGCTGAGCATCAGAGGCATGGCGAGGGGGGGACCTACGTGCGCCTGCGACATGGCTAGTGAGCGGGAACGAGGTCGAGGAAGCGGCTGATGGCTGGTCGTTCGTCCCGGGCGTCGACTGCGAGCTCACCACGACGGGCGGCGGGCCATGCACCCTCGCGGGGCCGCTGACGATGCAGGACGGCAGTGACAACTCGGTTGGCTTCCCTCCAGCGCCATCAGCCCTCGTACGCATGGGCACGGAGGGCTGCTCAGTCCGGGCATGGGTTCAGGCGCATTCGGCGGCTGGGAGCACGGGCAGGAGTACCGTGCGTCTCCTTGCCTCAGCCGCGCAGAAGGACTGGCGCGCAGTGACCCTGACCTGCGCTCTGCACTGCAGTGCGCTCCTTCGCCGCAAACCTCAGTTCGCCAGACCCCATACACGACATATCTTCGTACAACGCACTTGATCCGGCGTCTTACTACCCACCGCAGGTGCAGTACGGCATCGAGCAGATCCGCTCAACATCGCCTACGCCATCCGTCGGGCAGGTGTTTGCCTGCCGCCAGGGTCTAAGTCACCGGCATGAATAACAGCATGCCGTTCAGCCAGCTCGAGAAGAGGGAGTTCTGCAGTCCAGGTCCAGTCAGAATACCGGCATGTGCAAGGAAGAAAGCCCAATGCGCACCCTGAGGCGAGCGGCCCATCGGATGCTGTCAGTGTCACCAGCGAGCTTCTTCTTAGGGTGCAGCAGCAGCACCTTGAGCGGCGGCCTGGGGAGCATCTCGACGGGCGACCTGGCGAGGACCGGCGGCTGCGGCATGCTCCCCTGGTGGATGTAAGACGGGCTGGGTGTTGTCGGCGCTCGCCGCACCGCGCGCTGATGGAGGTCCGTCGACGTCCCCGGCGCGCGATCGTACGCAGGCGTCGAGACGCCGCGAGGCTTCCTCACGTTGGCGTAGGCGCGAGTAGAGCGAGGCTTGTCGGCGCCATCGCTAGGAAGAGGGTTAGGGACAGCGGCGGTGGCAGTCGAGGATTCAAGGGTGACGCCGAGGGGGGCAGGCGATTTGTTGCGGGTGGGAGAAGGGTCGTCCGGTGCAGGCAGGGTAGGCGACGTGTGTTCGGAAGTCCTGTAGAGCGCTGTCGTACATTCAGCTCAAGCTCAAGACGGCGGAGAAGCTTCGCTGCCGAGCTCGCGAGCTGGTGTTGCGGAGAGGCGAGGGAGAGTGGGGGTCAGAAGCGGGGCAGCTGGTGCAAGACAAGCTGAAGACGCGTCAGATAGAGCGACAACAGCGAGCAAGTGTAAGCAGACTCACAAGGGGAATGTCGGTGCAGCGTGGGATGTAGTTGGGAGGGGAGACAGTCCTCAATCGAGCGCCGGTCGGTGATCTGTTCAGGGCGTCGAGCCCAGGCCTTGGCGCTGACGGTCCCGTCCCTGACCATCTCCAGGCGGCTGTACGACGCCGATTCGAAGGGCATCGCCCGGCTGAAGGGCCACGCTGGGAGTCCACTTCTTTGCGGAAGATCGGCCCGTTGCTGTTGTTGGATGAGGAACGAGGCGGCCTGAAGGTCAAGTCGCCTGCGATAGACGACGCCCGGCGGTCGCGTGCGCCAGTAGACCAGCAAGCACTCTTCTGCGCTTCATGAGTAGTTCTCAGGCCGAGCAGGAGGTCAGAGAGCATCAGCAGGCCCTGAAAGGGCGCTCGTCGATGATCAGCAAAGAGGCAGCGTGGCTGTTGGCCGCGAGCTGGGTCGGCTGCGGCCGCCGCGCGTTCTTGACGCGGTCCTCCTCCCGGCCGGTCCTCTCCTGTTCTCGCCTCCGTTACCGATCTCGTTGCCATCACTCCTGTACCAGGCAGACCTCAGACGATGGCCGGCATTCACCCTCGCAATCCCGACCCTGTCATCCCCCCGGCTCCGCTCCCAGCGACGCGCGATGCTCCGGCGTCTGCGCCACTCGATTCGGTGCGTCCTTTGCCGGACCCCCCTTTCTGTGATGCTTGAGCATCTACGCTGACGCTTTACACCTCTCCTCGTAGTCCGCATCTGGCTTCAGCCCGCTCGTGCTCGGCTGTGCGACGTTCGGGTATGGCATCTACGCGCCGCCGCCGTCGACTGCTGAGGAGCGCGAGCTGCCCCTTCGGACTGTGCGTCTGGCACTCGACTACGGCATCACCGTCTTCGACACGTCGCCGCAGTACGTTCTCTACCCTTCATGCTGTCGCTCAGCAGGCCCTGATGGTCCTGCCGTCGCGACTGCAGTTACCACCCCTCCGAAATTGTCCTCGGCAACTGCCTGTCAACCCTTGCAGCCGAGCATCCGCGCGAGTCGTACAAGCTCATTACCAAGGTCGGCCGGTACAACGGCGAGGGGTTCGACTACTCGCCCAGGAACATCGAGACGTCGATCCGGCGGTCTCTTAAGCGGCTGCAGACTTCTTACCTGGACGTCGTCTGTGCGTCCGCCTGTACCCCTTGCGAGAGCGCGCAGCAGCTTCACGAGCTAATCATCCGTCTCCCGGCAGACCTGCATGACGTCGAGTTCATCGCTTCACCGTTGCCTGCGCTGCAGCAGACCAACCGGCCCTTGGCGTTTCTGGCACCGGGCAAGCAGGCCGAAGCGGGCCTCAACTTGGCGTCGGGCACGGCACCTACTTCTCTCGGCGCAGGCGACGACGAGGTGCTCGCGGCGTGGGACGTTCTCGTCCGCCTGCGTTCTGAGGGCCTGATCAGGGAGATCGGCATCTCGGGCTACCCTCTTCCTGTTCTCCTCCGGCTCTCGCACCTCCTCCAGCCCGCGCCAACGTCCATCCTGTCCTACTCGCACTCCAACCTTCAAAACAGCGCCTTCTCGAGTTTCGCCCCGCACTTTCCGGAGGGCTGCAGGCTGTTGACCGCCTCGCCGCTCAACATGGGCCTGCTCGTCCCCGGCGGCGCGCCGAGTTGGCACCCTGCGCTCTCGGACCCGCGGAACGCGAGCATCCTGCCCGTCAGTCGGGAAGCGGCGGCCGTCGCGGGCGCGTGGAACGGCGGGCTAGCAGACGTCGCGCTTGGGTATGGGCTGCGCAACCTGCGCGTACCGGTGTCGGCGGCGGGGGCCAGGGAGGAAGTCGTGCCGGTGGTGATCGGGGCAAAGCACACGGACGAGGTACACCAGGCCGTGCGCGTGTGGAAGGAGGTGAACGGCGTGTCGTCAGGGGAGAAGGAGAAGGGCGAGCGCAGTGCGGAAGCGCGGAAGGAGATCGAGCGGCGCGTCAGGGACGTCTGGGTCAAGGGCGGGTGGGAGGACGTCAGCTGGGAGTCGCCGGCGCGGGCCGCCGTCGAGTGAGCTCGACGCAGGCCGCACGTGATCTATGAAAGTGTCGTCATAAAAGAAGCACGCTTCTTCGAGAGGAAGGGAAGAAAGAGTCCATAGGTTTTGAGCTGGTCTGCGAAACGAAGCAATAACGGTGGGGGGGTATGAAGATGCGAAAAGGGAAGAGGGGGTGGGGGGGGGGGGGGGGGGGGGCCCTTTTGAGGGGGGGGAAGTTAATGAAGGGGTTGGGAAAGTACAGGAACGGTAAGAGGAAAAAGATGTGGAGAAAAAGGAGCGGGGGAAGGGTGGGTACATGTGGGGAAGAAGG
>MVAM01000013.1:0-142846 GCA_014825675.1 Cystofilobasidium ferigula
TCGCCCTGCGCGAGATCCGTCGCTACCAGAAGTCGACCGAGCTCCTCATCCGCAAGCTCCCCTTCCAGCGCCTCGTCCGTGAGATCGCCCAGGACTTCAAGACCGACCTCCGCTTCCAGTCGTCGTATGTCCTCTTGCTCATGCTTCCACTTGACGTCGTCGTCGTCGCTTGGATCAGTCGCTGACCTCTCGCGCGTCTTGCCCCTTCTTCAGCGCCGTCATGGCACTCCAGGAGGCTTCGGAGGCCTACCTCGTCTCGCTCTTCGAGGACACCAACCTTGCTGCCATCCACGCCAAGCGTGTCACCATCCAGCCCAAGGACCTCCAGCTCGCCCGCCGCCTCCGAGGCGAGCGATAAAGCGCTCCTTCATCCCGGGTTCGCTCGCTCCTTGCACTCGCCTCGGCCGTGCTCCCCGTCGTCTCTTCCAGCGGACACGTAGCGCACGCCTTTCTTCACCCGCGGCCCTCCCTCATCGCGTGGACCGCCCCTTTGCCTCCGTGCCAGCCTTTCGACCTTCGATGTGCTTTTAATGACCTTCCACTCAACCCCTTCTGCTTCGACGTCTGCAAACCGCCCTGTCCCGTGTCTTTGCAATCTAAACTTCGACTTCAAGCGGTTGACGCTGAAGCTGCCACTGCAAAGTGCGGCCGCGCTGAGCGGCTATGGTCAATCTCAAAATCGGCTGCAGCATCCCTCCCTGAAGACTGCTTCCCCGCGAGCTTCGGATAAGTCTAGGACATCATGAGTGCACGGTCGTAAGTAGGGCATGAAAAGGGGGGGAAGGGAGAGGGGGAAAAGGAGTGTACAAGTCGGCAAGTTAGGGGGGCTGCGTATGTATACGCCTCTAGTAGGGGTGGGGTGAGTTGGTTGGTACACAAGGGAAAGGAAGGAAACGACCGGACGTGACGTGCGTGCTTGACGAAGAAGGGTGCGAGAGAGAGGAGGGAGAAGGAAGAAGGGAGGGGGAAGAAGGGGAGAGAGGAAAGGAGAAGAGGGGTAGAGGGGGAGAGGGGGGGGGGGGGGGGGAGCAAACGTCTACCACCAGCCCGACCCGCCACCTCCGCCGCCGGCAGCAGCGCGCGCGCCGATCGGCGCACCGCCGTACCCGGCTCCTGCGCCGCCAGGGCCCTGCGACATGCGCGACATGGGCGGCCCGCCGCCTCCGGAGCGGACGTCGCGCGTCGGCGCGCGCGAGGCACCACCTCCGCCGCCGCCCATGCGTCCTCCGCCCGGTCGGCCGCCCCCGCCGCGGTAGCCGCCGCCGCCGAAGGACGACTCGTGCGAGACGTCGGTGAGCCAGGTGGGGATCTCCTGGTTCGCCTCCCGCAGCAGCTCGATCAGCTCGCGCGCAATGTTCTTGTTGCCGCGGTTGAAGAAGGCGGTCGCCGTGCCCGTGTTGCCGGCGCGGCCCGTTCGGCCGATGCGGTGGACGTAGTCGTCCACGTCCTTCGGCAGGTCGTACGAGTGCGCCGTTTCGGCTCTGTTCAAGCAAGTGGAGGTAAGTCAAAGACCTCCAGCAGTAAGAAGATGAAAGGCGAGGACAACGGACCGAGAAACCTCACTGTTCTTCCGCAATGCTACGCTTCACACAGGACGCTGCCGTCTCCAGCCTATCCAGCCCACGAATCTCCCACCTTCACCCCAGCCCCCCTCTCCCTTAACGTTGGGCAGCCGCCTGACCTCCCATCCGCCCTCGTCCGTCAGCCACGCCTCGAGCCAGTCACGAATAACGTCCTCGGTCCTGAACTCGGCGACGAACAGCGTGACGGTCTTCCCGGGGTCCGTGTAGTAGTTGAGCGTCGCAAGCAGCGGGTGAATGAGCGAGGGGTGGTAAAGCACGTCGGTTGCGAGGATGAGGTCTGGGAAGGCTGACGGGTCTGCCAGAGGGCGTGGACGATCGGGCGAGCCGGGCAAGTGTGTCGTCCAGTCAATTTCTTGCACTTCGACACTCGGCACCGTGGTGCGCGAGAGGTCGATGCCGTTCAACTTGAGGTTGGCCGCGATAAGGTTTAGGGCTTCAGGCAGATCGGACGCGACCCACCGCCCGCAGAAGGGCGACAGGGCGACGGCAAGCGCGCCTGTTCCCGAGCCGAGTTCGAGGACAGATGCCTTGCGCAAGTACTCGGACGAGAGGAGCGGTGGAGCGTTGGGCAGCGCGGAAGGATGCAAAAGCGGCGGGAGGACGTGCTTCAGGAGGTGCAGACTGCGCGAAACGACGGGCGATGTGAGACTGCCCTGAGGTCCTATCGTCAGACACTAGTGCTCACCTCGTACGCCAGACTACCGACGCCGTGTCGCCGCCGCTACCCTTGAGCCGGCGCATGTCCTGCCCGAGCTCGAGCATCAACTCGACCGGCTGCGCGACCTTTGCCTTCCCGCCCGCCGCACGACCCTTGCGTGCAGGCTTGGGCAGCGACACTGCAGCACCAAAGGCCGGCGAAGGAGGTGGTATGACCAGTGTCAGACTGAGCCTGGCGAGCGACGGGTCGACCATGCCGAGGGACGAGTGACCGGCCGCGACGGTGGTTGAGGCAGGGCGCGAGGTCAGGGTGGTGTAGAGGTCAAACGTCTGCCGACAGCAGTCACGAAATCAGCTCAGGCAAACAGCAGCGGCCACGAGCAGGCGCACCTCCTCGTCGGCGTCTTCGACGACTAGCGCATCGGGGGGCAGGTGAATGAGCCGTCCGGGGCAGGGCGCGGCCGTACTTGCGAGCGGGCGGCCGAAGCGCTCCTCGTCGCTCATGCCGAGCACCTGGCAGATTGAAGACGGTGTAGCTGGTTCACCGAGCGTCAGCGGACGCCAAATCTTCGCTTGTATGCGTATCGAGAAGCCGCAAGACCAGGTGTGCTGTCGGAAGGGAGTCGTCGTTTCGGTCCAAGACGCGCGCGCCGCTCGCCTCGCCGGGCGACCAACCTCTGACCCTTACTCCGCCCCGTCCTGCCCGTTCTCCCCTTCCGAGAAGACGGAGCGACGTTCCTCGGTCATCAGCATAGACGCACCCAGTGGCCCCGACGAACGACCGCCAGCATCACCACCTGTTCGAGCTGCTGCCACGGCTGCACCGCCGCATCAGTCCTCCCCGACAGTCGGCGCGTCTCCCGCACCCCATCCACCACCAGAACCTGCCACCATGCCTTCCCCGCTGGGTGTCCCGGCCGAAGCGAGCCCGCGGAGAAGCTTGCGCCACTCGAACGGTTCGGATACTTCGCCGAGCAAGCTGGAGGTGTTGACCGAGCAGGCGAGTTCTCCCACATCAGTCATCCGCCGCAACGCGTTCAGCCCGACTAACCTGCTGATGCTCGACTTGCAGGACAAGGATGATGCCGCAGACCAAACTATGTCGGACGATCCGCTTGACAGCGCGCCGGTGCCGTCGGACGTTCGCCGGACGGTTTCACACTCGCCTGCGCCCTCGTCTGCCGCATCCAGCGCGCCGTCGTCGTCGCGTCCTCGGCGAGACCGTCCGGCGGTCGACTACACAATCAAGGCCAACCTGCTTTCGGTCTCGTCACCTGGAACGGCATCGCGGCTGTCGGCCGCCGAGAAGGGCAAAGGTCGGGCTTCAACGAGCCTGGCTCGGGACGTGTTCAAGAAGACGGCGCCGGCTCGCGGGCAGGGTAAGGGCAGGAAGCAGACGCGGAAGGTGCCCGACGTTCGTCCAGCAGACCCGCTTCTCCGGAATCCTGAAGATCCAGAGTGCTGGTTCTGTGACAACGAGGGCGTGAATAAGTGCGTAAGAATCTACTGGCCCGGGACGAACCTACCGCTGACTTGCGCTGCGCATGCAGGTACGGCGAGCCCGACGAGGTACGTATGTGCCATTCGTGCAAAAGAGCAGGCCACATCGGCTGCCTTAGGATGGAAGCATCTCTCGCGGCCAAGATCCTCGAGTACGACTGGCAGTGTTACGAATGCAAGCAGTGTGAGGTGTGCAAAAAACTGGAGGACCTTCCGGATGGGGTACGCATCTTGCACCCCTAGCATCCCCTTCTTCGACGTCTTGCCTGACGCCTTGATCCTTCGTCTGCAGAGAAGCATAACGATCATCTTCTGCGACACGTGCGATCGTGGTTATCACCTTAGCTGCTTGGACCCAGTGCGTTCCCTTTCCATGACTCTCCGACCTTGGCTGACGTCCTACCGTCATCCCAGCCACATGATAGCCTGCCCAGTGGTGTGTTGCTTTAAACTTGATCCTCCCTTGATCGCCATTGACGATCGCTTTGGTCGCAGGTAACTGGACCTGCCCGCTCTGCGTCAATGCTTCCCCGAGCCCATCTTCCTCCCAGCCGATATCGGTTGCGGCCAAGATCGCCACCCCTTCCCGCCCATCTTCAAGACGGGCCCGTCCGACAGACTATGGTTTCAATCTGCCCGACATCCCGGACGATTCCGCCTCCGAGACCGAGAGCGCAGCGCCGATACGCAAGGTCACGCTGCGCGTCAATACCGACTCGGCCGACCCGATGGAACGCAAGGGCACCGCGTCGAACAAGCGCAGAAGCGCCCCGTCCAGCACCAGCGTCGTCAAGCGCAACGGCGTGCGCGTCAACGCGACCAACGGGGGGCAGCGGCAGGCGATGGCCCGAGCAAGGAACCTGGCGGGCTCCGATGCCTCGTTCGAGGGGGTGGACGACGAGGAGGATGACGACGAGGAGGGGGAAGAGGAGGAGCAGCAGATCCCGTTCGGCGGCCTGCTTACAGGCAAGGACGCCGACACGACCAGGTCGCAGCTCACTGACCTCGACCGACAGCTCTTCGCCGAGACCGCCGCGGCCGTGACGTACGACGTGAGTTGTACGACTCCCTTCCCTGTCACGACGGAGGCTGATTCTCCCTGTCATTCTGTAGGTCGCCGACGATGCGGATGTTGACCCCGCTTCGCCGTTTCACGGCTCGCCCCTCCCGGCCAGCCCTCGTCCACACGCACGGCGAGATGAGAACGGGGACGATGACCCAGACTACGACCCGCTCGGCCTGCACGCTCACGAGCCGACCGGAGGCCGCTCAAAGCGTCTCCGGCCGACGGACGAGGTGTCGCAGGCCGACTCGGTGGCGACGCTCGCGCGACCGAAGCTCGAAAAGATTAAAACGATCGCCTTCGGCAAGTACCACATCGACACGTGGTACGCGGCGCCGTACCCGGCTGAGTACTCGCTTGTCCCGGACGGCATCCTCTGGATGTGCGAGTATTGCCTGCGCTATATGAAGGATGAGCGCGTTGCCATCGGCCACAGCGTCCGTCCTCCGTTTTCGTTTACTCACACCTCTCCTGACAAGCGCCCTTCCCCTACAGATGAAATGCAAGGCGCAGACGCCGCCCGGCGAGGAGGTCTACCGGCAGGGCAACATCTCGGTCTTCGAGGTTGACGGCCGCAAGAACAAGGTACGTAGGCCTGTGTTCGTCCCCGATGCACCGCCGAGCTGATTCAGCCTCTATGAACTCTCGCAGATCTACTGCCAGAACCTTTGTCTGCTTGCCAAGATGTTCCTCGACCACAAGACGCTTTACTACGACGTCGAGCCGTTCCTATTCTACGTCATGACGGAGATGGACAGCGAGGGCTGCCACTTTGTCGGATACTTTTCCAAGGAGAAGAAGAGTCCGCTGTACTACAACGTCAGCTGCATCATGACGCTGCCCGTGCGCATGCGCAAGGGGTGGGGTAACCTGCTCATCGACTTCAGTGCGTCCTTCATCTCCGCTGTCAGCCACCGTGCGCTTGCTGACCTGCTGCTGTCCAGGTTACCTGCTGTCCAAGAAGGAGGGTCGCGTCGGCTCGCCCGAGAAGCCGCTGTCGGACCTGGGCCTGCTCAGCTACACGACGTACTGGACGACACAAGTCTTCACGTACCTGCGCACATGCCCGCTGCCCATCTCCATCAAGAGTGCGTCGTGAGAGCTCCGTTGTCCGGCTTCACCCAGGACTGACGCTTTCCCTCCGCTTCTGCCTCCTGCAGAGATCAGCCGAGACACGTCGCTCATGCCCGAGGACATTCTCTTCGTCCTGCGCAAGTACAAGATGATCCAGGTCCACGACCCGCCAAATGCTCAGCCGCGCCCGTCCATGTCGTCCCACCCGTCCTCAACGGTCGTCCATAGCCTCGGGCACGCGGCGCCCGTGCCAGAGTCGGCCAAGGTCGATTCGGCGATGTGGATCCCGTTCAACTACGACATCGTGCCCGACCGACAGGCCATCGACGCGTTCCTCGCCAAGCAGGCGGCCAAGGGCTGGCTCAAGCTCGACCCATCCAAGCTCAACTGGATGCCGTACATGCTCAAGCAGGCTGGCGGGAGCAAGAAGAAGCCCGCCGCCCTGGACGAGGCCGAGAAGGCCGCCGGCGTCGTTCCAGCGTCGTCCACCCTCAACGGCTTCTCCGCCGATCCAGCGGGCGCTCCATCTGCCTCAAACGGCGAGCAGCATCCCCACCCTTCGCTCGCAAACGCCACCAACCCAGCCTTCCACACGCAACAGGCCGAAGGCTACGAAGAGATGCAGGTCGACACGCTCGTCGGCGACCTGCCCGGTGGTGCCCCTAACGGCAACTGCACCTCGGACGCAGCCGTACCGCCGGCGGCGCTTGGGATGCTCTTCGACGGTGCAGCCGAGAGCGCAGCACTCGCGCCGGAGGTGAGAGCCTCCGCGCCTCTGCCGGTCACCCACATCGTCCCGCCGTCGCCGAAGGCCACTCCTTCGCCGCAGGGTTCTCCGCGGCCGAGTCGCCCCTCCTCAGCGTCCTCGTCCGCCCGCAAGCGGCAGCGCATCCTCTCGCCGCCCGAGGACGATCCCACAGCCCCCCGCTCCCCAGCCGCGGCAGCAGCAGCAGCAGCAGCCGCCTCGGCCGCGGCGCTCACGCCCGAGGAGGAAGAACGCGCGTCGCTCGCGCTGATCGCGGACATGCAGCGCGCCGAGCGCGGGCTCCGGTCGTCAGGGTCCGCCACGCCGTCGCCGAAGCTCGCACGCGGCGCGGCTCGGACGCCGATGCGCACGCCTGGGTCGGCGACGCGGAGCACCCGCGCGGGGAGCCGGTCGGCGTGAGGTCCTGAAGGCGGAGGGGGAGGATCGCTTCTGCATGCAGCGTTTACGCTCATCTCGTCTCTGCTCCGTCCGTCCAAGGCAGGCGGTTCGCAGAGCTCAGGCGCATCGCGATCGGCAGAAGCCTCAGAAGGGAGGGCGCTGGGCGAGCGCGAGAGTTCATTTGAAAGCATTACGATACCGAGTTCAACCCCCGCTGCTAGATGCGATGTGCGGTTCCTCTTCATCCCTACTGGCTTGCGATCGTCATCTGCAACGATGCGGAGCCGTCAGCATCTGCTGGGCTCTAGGTGAGCTGAACAAGGGTCTGCTCGCTCGTGACCGGCAGGATGGAGAAGCCCCCCCCCCCCCCCCCAGAAGAAAAGAAACGCACGGCCGCGATGACGAGCTCCTTGTCCGTCTCCGAGTCGAGGTACGCGAGCCACACGGCGCCCCGCGCGTCCGCGACGCCGAACGAGTGCAGCACCTGCGTCTCCTCGTACGCGTCGTCGAAGGACGGGCTCGCGGACGACGGCAGGTCGATCGTCGCGACGGGTGAGTCGGTGCTCTGCGCGACGCGAGGGAGGGTAATTAGTGAGGCTGGAAGGAAGGAGACAGAAGGAGGGGACGAACGGTCGCGTCCTTGTACAGGTGGATGCGCGATGGCAAGATGTGGAAGAAGCGGCGGCGAAAGACGACCGTGTTGGGCGCCTGGACCGTGATCCACTGGCTCAGCGGCGCGACCAGGATCTGCCGTCAGCGCGTGCAGGGACGGGGGGGGGGGGGGGGGGGGGGGGGGGGGGGGGGGGGGGGGGGGGGGCGCGGGGGGGGGGGGGGGGGGGGGGGGGGGGGGGGGGGGGGGGGGGGGGGGGGGGGGGGGGGGGGCTCGACGGCGAGCTCGGCAAGGGGCGGACTCGGTCGTCTGGGCGGCGCAAGCGGCTGATGCAGCCCGACAGGGCCCCTGCGCTTCTGCATCGTCTCCTCCCCTCGCACGCAGACCGGCCGGCCCAAAGCTCGCAGGCGCACGACGAGAGGAACCGCTCATGTACGCGCATCGCATCCAAAAGGTCATGCTTGCGCGGGGGCCACGTCCACAATCCACAAACTGCGCCGCTTCAAAAAGGGAAACTACGCGCCAAAGACGTTGCGGCGGAGGACCTTCTCGATGACCGGCGTGTCCGGGAAGGAGAGGGTCTCGAGGTTGGCAGCGTACGGTGTCGGCACGTCGGCGCCCGTGATGCGCTCCGGCGCAGAGTCGAGGTAGTCCCACGCCTCCGACTCGGTCACCTGCGCAATGATCTCGGACCCGACGCCGAACGCGGGGAAGCCGCCCTCGACCGTGACGAGGCGGCCGGTCTTCTTGACCGACTGAAAGGAGCGAGAACGGAGCGCAGCGCAAGCAGAAGAGTTGGGGTCAGCTGGGGGTTCATGACGTTGTACAGCGCAGCGGACAGCCGTGAGGGCGCACCTGGATGATGGTCTCGATGTCGAGGGGACGGATCGAGCGGAGGTTGACGACCTCGACGCTGATGCCCTCCTTGGCGAGCTTGTCGGCAGCCTCGATGGCGTGCCCGACCGACTTCGAGTGTCCGACGATCGTGACGTCCGTGCCCTCACGCTCGATCTTGGCCTTGCCGATGGGGAGGACGACTGCAGGCGCGGCCGCCAAGAGAAAACTCGAGCGTCAGCCCTTCCGCTGTGCATGGACGGGGGTCGAAGAGGAACGCGTCACGCACAGTCGTCCTTCATGGCCTCCTCCGACATGGGGAACGACACGCCGTACATGAGCTCGTTCTCGAGCACGACGCACGGGTTCGGGTCGCGGATGCACGCCTTCAGCAGGCCCTTGGCGTCCTCGGACGAGTAGGGGGAGACGACCTTGAGACCGGGCACCGAACCGTACCACGCGGCGAAGCACTGCGAGTGCTGGGCGGCGACACCGGCGGCGGCGCCGTTGGGGCCACGGAAGGTGACCGGGCAAGGGACGTTGCCGCCCGACATGTAGTACGTCTTTCCGCCCGAGTTGATGATCTGGTCGATGCCCTGCATGGCGAAGTTGCTGATTGTCGTCGTGCGTAGGTGTCGTCGATCAGCCCAACCGGCGCACGTGGAGACTCAAGGGGGGGGGGGGAGGGGGAGGAGCTCAACGCACAAGGTCATAAACTCGCAGACGGGGCGGAGACCGGCAAGACCGGCGCCGACGGCGAGACCAGCGAAACCAGACTCTGCAGCAAGCGCGTGCAGAAGCAGGAGGAGTCAGCAACCGAAGCGAAAGGGTGGCAACAGACGGCCCGCGCGGGCACGCGGAAAAGTCGACAGCGAGCGCACCGGTGATGGGGGTCTGAAGAGACGGTGGAAAGGAATCGTCAGCCCTCTTGCGGCTCTGCGACAAGGCCTCTGCAGCCTACACTCGCTCACGAGTGAACGGCAAGAGCTTGGAAGGCAGGAACTCACGTCGATAACGCGACCCTCGCCGAACTTGTCCATGAGCCCCTTGGTGACCTGCCGCCCGGCCCAACACACCCGCGTCAGCACCCGGCCCGAAGCCTCTTCCATCGCCTAGCGTTCCTACCGCCGCACCTTGTAGGCACCGTTGTAGCGGGCGACCTCCTCGCCGATCACGAAGACGGTCTCGTCCTTAAGCATCTCCTCCTCCATGGCGACGTTGAGCGCGTCGCGGACGGTCATCTGCACGCGTGCCACCGAGTACGAGAGGACCGAGAGGCAAGCAGCAGACGGGTCAGCCGGCGTGCGCAGGACCAGCGGCCAGAGGAAGGGGGGGGGAGGACGCACCTCGTGGCCGCCAGCCGACGCCGACGCCCACCGCTTGGAGGCCTGGGCGAACGCGCCGACGGACGGGGCCGCCGCGCGCTTGGGCGCGACCGAGGCGAGGGGGGAGGCACGGAGGGCGGCGCGCGGGGCGAGACGGGCGAGGGTGGGGAGGACCATCGTGGAGGGGGAGGCAGGGAGGCAGGGGACGGACGGGAAGGGGTCGGCGCTCTCGTCGCTCTCGCCGCGCTGGGGCAGCAGCAGCCGTTTGCCGCAAAAGCGACATCTGCACTTTACCCCTTCCGCTCCGTCCGCCCGTGCATGTTCTCAATATATAATCCTCCAGTCCTAGCATGATACAGCACTTCATCCCAGCCGCGCCATCTCTGATGATCCGTCGATTGCATCGAATGGATCTAGCCGAGACCAGACGAGCAAAGAAAGATCCAGCTGGCTGAGAATGATCCAGCGTTTCAGATCAAGTTCATCCAATTCTCTACGTCCCCCCCCCCCCCAGTGTGTGCAGGCGAAGCCGTCCTGGTGCATCCCGACGTCGAGGGCTTGTGCTGATGCTGGACAGATGTTGAATCCGGCTTTAGAGTGATGTGGTCAAGCATGAATCGAGGAGCAAGTAGAGGCGGTGGTAGGGCTACAGGGCGCGCGGGAAAGCGAAGGTCAGACAGAGGAAAAGGGAGGATGGCTGCAAGGGGACAACAGGAATGGCCGGCTGGGAGGAAAAGCGATACAGTAGGTGGATGAAGAGGCCCAGAGGTAGAGAAGAGCCGGGATAGAAAAGAAGGGTAGGGGCAGATGCTGCGCGGGCAGGGTGATCCCTGTCCGCGCCGGCTCAATTTGCTCAGATGCGGCCGAAGAAGACGGTCTCGCGCACGTCCGCATCATCCTTGCCCTCCTTCGTCAGCAGGATCTCCTTGATCTGCAGTTCCTTGTCGCGCTACGGTCAGCCTAAGGGTCGCGCGAGCGCACAGCGAGGAGGGACGTACGTGGACGGGCGGATCGAGGCCAAACTTGTGCGCGCGCTCCCAGCGAGCGAGACGCGAGATAGATGTTGACGGTCCGTAGCCTGTTGGTGCGGCGCAGGGCGGAAGCAGGGTGGTCAGCGCGTGCGAAAGGCAGTGCGCAGCAGGCGGGGGGGACGGACGGATGTCGTTGTCGAACACCCGGAGGATCGTAAGCGTGCGGCCCTCGTCCTCGGCGTGAACTACGATGCGCAAGAAGGGCGACGCTGTCAGTTGACAGAGGCTTTGATCGTAAGGACGAAAGCATGGAAGTGAAACGAGGCGAAACGCACTGGGTTTCTGGCCGTTGAGTGCCTTGCGGGCAACTTTGTACGCCCTGCACACCAAAACACTGGTCAGCCTGAAGCGTCAGAGCAAGGATGGATGAGGAAGACGCACGGCAGCCATCTCGAGTCCTTCGGGTTGAGCGGCTCACCCTCCTTGAACTTCCGCTGAGACCGCTGCACCGTCCCCTTCGCCGGCCCGCGCTCGAGCTCCGCCATCGTTTCGAGCGCCTCATCCTCCTCGTCAACCTCGCTGCTAGTCCCCTCGAGCTCGACGACGTCGACCTTGGCCTTGTGCTTGCCACCGGCGGCGGACGCGGTGGACGACTTGCGCTTCTGCGGCGAGACCTGAGGCTTGCGGGCGGCGAAGGACAGGGAGCTCTGCGTCGGCTTGAGGTCAGGCTTCTTGGCCGGCCGGCCAGAGGCTCCGGCGGAAGAGGAGGATGCGGTGCGTTTGGGAGGCATGCTTGTGATGTGCGATGGGAGGGGGAGGGGGATGGATGGATGGAGGAAGGGCTGCCTGCCTGCGCCTGCTGTCGATGAGCTCACCGCCGGATGCGGCCGCAGGAGCGGCGGGACAGAAAAAAAGAAAGGGCAGCACCTGCGCGAACATCGCGACGGGCTTCATCTCGCTTTCCTTCCCTTGTCCTCATCCACCCCGCCTCCCCAAACACCATGTCCTTGTGCGTCCTACGCCTGCCTCGTCAGGATATGGTGACCCTCTGTGCTGACCAGCTGTCTTGCATTCCCTCTCCCCTTTTGCCAGCCCCGTCAAGACCATCGAGACCAAGCCGTTCGACGGCCAGCGCCCCGGCACGTCTGGCCTGCGCAAGAAGGTTAAGGTCTTCCAGCAGGAGGTGCGTCAGCTCTTCCTGGCTTCTCTCCCCTTTTGACTCTCAGGTGGGGGACTGGCTATACTTTGGAGCTGGTCGTGCGATCCGCGGACGCTGGGAAGGTGCTCAAGGGTCGAGATGGCGGGTGCGAAGGAAGCTCAAAGAGATGACGAGGACTGCTGCCGAAGGAAGCTCAAGCTGCCGCAGGCCTGCTTCGAACATCTCAGGGGTCGTCTCTCCAGCCTTACCACCGTCCTGGCTCTATTGAGCTTTAAAGGCGGGCAGGCACGTTGACGAGCGACTGCTCGTCGCACCTGCCTCCTTTGCGAGGGCTGTTGCGTCACCCGCTCAACAACCCCCTTTTGAACCCTTGCTCGTCGTCGGACCACCTAGATTGCGTCGCTGACATTCCTGGTTTCGCATCGGTCAGCACTACACCGAGAACTTCATCCAGGCCACCCTTTCCGCCATCCCGTCCGGCCCCGAGGGCAAGACGCTCGTCGTCGGCGGCGACGGCCGCTTCTTCGCGCGCGAGACGGTCCAGACGATCGCCCGCATCGCCGCCGGCAACGGCGTCAAGAAGCTCATCGTCGGGTACGACTCGATCTTGTCGACGCCGGCCGCGTCCAACGTCATCCGCAAGTACGAGGGCGTCGAGGGCGGCATCCTGCTCACCGCGTCGCACAACCCCGGAGGACCCGAGAACGACTTCGGCATCAAGTACAACGGATCCAACGGGTGCGTGCCTCGTGGCTTGCCCTGCGTTGCTATAGGTGCTGCTCGGCTGACATTCTGTGTCTGCTGCAGTGGGCCCGCCCCCGAGAACGTGACCGAGAAGATCTACGAGATCACCAAGACGCTTTCGTCGTACAAGGTTGTCGACCTGCCCGAGATCGACCTCAAGAAGATTGGCACCGTCACCGTCGGCCCGCTCGAGGTCCAGATCATCAACTCGACCGACGACTACATCAAGCTGCTCAAGGAGATCTTTGACTTTGATGCCATCAAGTCGTTCCTCCACTCTGAGGGCGCGCCCAAGGTCCTCTTCGACGCTCTCAACGGTGTACGTACCTTTCTGCTGGCTGTCCTGACCCTTGGCGCGAAGCTGAGGCAGCTCGTTACTCGTCCAGGTCACCGGCCCGTACGGTCGTGAGATCTTCGTGACTGAGCTCGGCCTGCCCGAGTCTTCGGTCCAGAACTGCGTTCCCCTGCCCGACTTTGGCGGCTCGCACCCGGACCCGAACCTGACGTACGCGCATGACCTGGTCGAGCGCGTCGAGCGCGAGAACATTGGCTTCGGCGCCGCGTCGGACGGCGACGGCGACCGCAACATGATCTACGGCAAGGGCGCGTTCGTCACGCCGTCCGACTCGGTCGCCATCATCGCCGACTGGGCCGACGCGATTCCTTACTTCCGCAAGGGCGGCGTCAAGGGCCTCGCTCGCTCCATGCCGACGTCGGGCGCGATCGACCTCGTTGCGAAGGCCAAGGGCCTTGAGGTCTTCGAGGTTCCCACCGGTACGTCCACTCTGCCATCTGGGAGCGACACACGTTTCTGACTCGTGAGGATGACGACGCACAGGCTGGAAGTTCTTCGGCAACCTGATGGATGCCGGCCGCCTGTCCATTTGCGGTGAGGAGTCGTTCGGCACGGGCTCGGACCACATCCGTGAGAAGGACGGACTCTGGGCCGTCGTTGGTGCGTCTCCAGATTCTGCGGTAACTTGCTTCTGGACGTGCATGCTGACGCCCGTCGTTTTTCATCCGCGCAGCCTGGCTCCAGATCATTGCCGCTGCGCAGGAGAAGATCCCCGGCGCCGGCATCAAGGAGATCCAGCAGGACTTCTACAAGAAGTACGGCCGCAGCTTCTTCTCGCGCTACGACTACGAGGAGGTCGACTCGGCGGGCGCCGAGAAGCTCGTTGCCCACATCCGCGAGCAGTTCGCCTCGCCATCGTTTGTCGGCTCGTCGCTCGCGGCCACGTCGTCGTCGACGTCGTTCGTCGTCAAGGAGGCGGCCGACTTCAGCTACAAGGACCCGATCGACCACTCGGTCTCGTCTAAGCAGGGCCTGTACGCCACGTTCGAGGACGGCTCGCGCATCGTGTTCCGCCTGTCGGGCACCGGCAGCAGCGGCGCAACCGTCCGCCTGTACGTCGAGAAGTACTCGAAGGACGAGAGCGAGTACGCCCGCGACACGCAGGAGGGCCTCAAGCCGCTGATCGAGGCCGCGCTCGCGTTCTCCAAGCTCAAG
The DNA here is from genome assembly GCA_014825675.1 of Cystofilobasidium ferigula. Taxonomy (NCBI): domain Eukaryota; kingdom Fungi; phylum Basidiomycota; class Tremellomycetes; order Cystofilobasidiales; family Cystofilobasidiaceae; genus Cystofilobasidium; species Cystofilobasidium ferigula. The sequence continues at coordinate 14,175 of MVAM01000013.1, forward strand.
GAGTTCACCGGCCGCGAGGAGCCGACCGTCATCACGTAAACTGCCACCCTAGCCTTGAAACCCCTCCAGATCTCTGTGCCTCTGCCCGCTGTATCTCTTTCTCCTTCCGCGCACTCCTAGCACCAACTCGACATGATGGCTCGCCCCAAGATGTAATGTCTCGCCGAGAACCCAAGGTGTGGTGTGTGCAGCGAGTCTGAGTCGGTTGGCCCGTGTGCGCCCGCCGGGTGTTGAAAGTCCGTCCGCCCGGCAACTGCGCTCGCCGGTGGTCCGCCCGGCGCCGACCCCGAGAGCGCTAAGAGCGACGACGACGGCACCCCTGCGCACGACCATCACCCCGCCTCCTCATCGTCCTCTTCCTACACAACCACCCAGTCAGCATCATGTCTCCCCAAGCCAAGCAGGCCCTGCTCGAGAAGCGCGACAGCGACGTCGTCATCTGCGCCGCCGTCCGCACGCCCATCACCCGCGTCCGTCCCTCCCTGCCTCCCTTGCCGTCACTCGCCTCGCCGGTGACCCTCCGAGCATCAGAACGCTGACGATCTACTTCTCTCGCCTACTCCCTTTGCCGCCTTGTGCCGTCTGTCTTGCGTGCTGCTCTCTCTCTCTCTCATCGCTCCCGCAGGCCCGCAAGGGCGGCCTCAAGGACGCCCTGCCCGAGGACCTCCTCCTCGCCGTCTTCAAGGCGACCCTCGCCCGCTCCGGCATCGACCCGAAGCTCATCGAGGACATCGCCGTCGGCAACGTCCTCCCGCCCGGCGGAGGAGCTAACGTCGCGAGGATGGCGATGCTCCGCGCTGGGATCCCCAACACGTGAGTCCGCGGACTGGCTTCCCTATGGCTGCAGCGGAGTCGGCCAGCATCCAAGGAAGACGGCACTGATCGTCGATATCTCGTTGCCTCACATCTTACAGGACCGCCATCTGCACGGTCAACCGCCAGTGCTCGTCCGGCTTGCAGGCCATCGCTCAGGTCTGTCCTCGCCGTTCCTTGCGACCGTCCTCTTGCTCCGCAGCATGACTGACTTCCCTTCCCCTCTCCCTTACGGTACAGATCGCCAACGCCATCTCTGTCGGTCAGATTTCGATCGGCATCGGCGCGGGCGTTGAGAGCATGACGACCCACTACGGCGCGGGCGTGCTGCCCGAGAAGATGAGCGAGGACGTGCTCAGCAACCAGGAGGCGAGCGACGTCTTGATCCCCATGGGGTGCGTTCTTTCTGTTTTTTCGTACACCTGCAGCGCCGAGCTGTCGATAGAAGGTTCGAAAGCGGTCCATGGGCGCCCTCGCTCCCCCATCGACGCCTCGTGTACTCTCCCTCAGCACTCTGCGCAGCACACTGACGCCCCTTCGCGCGCGTGCAGCATCACGTCCGAGAACGTCGCCAAGGACTACGGCATCACCCGCGAGGAGCAGGACCGCTTCGCCGCAGAGTCGTTCCGCCGCGCCGAGGAGGCTCAGAAGAACGGCTGGTTCAAGGACGAGATCGTGCCTGTGTCTGTGCGTCGCGCCACATGCTGCCCCTGCGCTTGGCCTCAGCCGCTGACGGAGTTGCGTACCCCAAATGCACAGACTGAATGGGTCGACCCCAAGACAGAGGAGAGCAAGCGAGTTACGGTCGACAAGGACGACGGCATCCGCCCCGGGACGACGTTCGAGTCGCTCGCCAAGCTCAAGCCCGCCTTCGCGAAGGACGGCACGACGCACGCCGGTTTGTGATCCCTTGCACTTTCGCAACCTTGAACGTCGGCTGACGGCTCGAGCGACCGGACAGGCAACGCTTCTCAGGTCTCAGATGGCGCCTCGGCGGTCCTCCTCGTCAGGCGCGACGTCGCACGTAAGCTCGGCCTCAAGGTCCTCGGCAAGTTTGCCACCTGCGCCTACGCTGGCGTCGCCCCTCGCATCATGGGGTGCGTTTAATCTTGACCGTTACCGGAGCAGAGTTGACAGGGAGTGTGCGCTGCAGCATCGGTCCGGCAATTGCGATCCCTAAGGTGCTCAAGCTTGCGGGCCTGACCAAGGATGAGGTCGACTTCTACGAGATCAACGAGGCCTTCGTTCGTGAACAGTTTCACGTTGCCTGCGTGTGCTCGACAGCTGATATCGTCCTCGGGCTCCTGACAGGCGAGTCAGGCCGTGTACTCGATCAAGGAGGTCGGCATCCCGTTCGAGAAGGTCAACATCCACGGCGGAGCGATCGCCATCGGTGCGTCTTTTCGCTTGAGCCCCTCTGTGTATCACGCTGAACCTTCCTCCCGCAATCTCCCGTACAGGCCACCCGCTCGGCGCGACGGGCGCTAGGCAGGTCGCGACGGGCCTGGGCGTCGCCAAGCGCACGCAGGGCAGGGTGTTCGTCACGAGCATGTGCGTCGGCAGCGGCATGGTGCGTGGGCTGGACTTGTCGTTCTCTCATCGCGCTTGCGGCGAGCTGATCGTTGAATCCTCCCTGCCGCACAGGGACTCGCGGGCCTGTTCGTCAGCGAGCACTGAGCGCGGACGACCGCCCTTGTACCACCACCAATTCTCCCTCTCGCGCATGGTCACCCTTTGTATCCACTGCTTCGATGACACCTTTTCTGAGATTGCTGTCCTTAGGCTTTGCCTAGCGCATGCGACGTCATCTGGGAGAATTAAGGCAGAGTGCAAAGGGAGAAAAGCGAAAAGCGAAGCTACAGCAGGAAAAGGGTGCGAGAGGAAGTGTCTAGGGGCTTGAAAGGGCCCGGATGGATGTACAATGGCAATGCGTAGCGATGGACAGACACGAGCATGCGAAAGTGAGATGATGGGTCGGACCGGCAGCGAGATTCTACTCGCCGCCGCTGCGGCCCCCGTCGTCCGTCCTCAGCATCGTCGACCCCCCTCCCACGCCCACAGCAGCCCTCAGCCGCTCCTTCACCTCCGCGAGCGAGCCGGTGCGCTCCCACGTCGCGGGCACGTGGTCCCACTGGCGCTTGCGCGGCGTCGTGCCTGTCGGCACGTCTGCGCGCAGGCCGGTGCGCTGGAAGGCCGTCGTGGAGTCGCGCAGGGCGACGAGGGAGGAGGCGTGCGTCGTGGAGAAGGTGGCAAGGGAGGAGTCGAGCGAGGAGAGCTGTAGAGCGCAATTCGCAGGGAGCGTCAATCAGAGTGCGCTAGGGTCTTTATGAGCGGAGTAGACGCACAGTGGACAGAATGGCGTCCGACGACTTCTCGACGTCCCGGCTCGCTCCCTGCACGTCGCCTTCGAAGGCTTTGAGAAGCTCGTCCACGCCGTTGCGCGACGTCTTGAGTGCGAACCGCTGCTTTTTGAGCGTCTTGTCAGACACGCCCGCCGCCGCGTTCGTCGCGGACGAGAGCGTCGACAGCTGCGTGGCAATCTTGGAGGACTCGAGGTCGATGAGTTCAACGGCGTGCTGGGTGAGGGCTGAGAGGCCGGTGGCGACGCTCTCTTCGGTCGTGGCGATGGCCTGCGGGCGACAGTCGAGGATGGTCGTCAGCATACTGTGACGAAGTCAAGGAGAAAGGAGCGGTGCGCACCTGGTGAAGGTCACCCTGGAGGCTTTGACCGAGCGTTTTGACCTCGTTCGCGACGGCCAGCACCTGCCCGTCGGCTGTCTTGAGTTGGCTGCTGAGCCTCTCCTGCTCCTCCTCGCGCTCCTTCCTCTTGAGCTCCCTCTCCTCCTTCACGCCCTGCACCGCGCGCTTGATCTCGAGCAACGAGCGCGTCTGCGCCTGCTCGAGCCCGGACATCTCGCTCTCGTGCAGCGCCAGCAGCTCGTCCTGGAACGCCTGCGCCTGCGCCGCTTGCTGCTGCTGGAACGCGGCCATTCGCCCGAGGAGAGAGGTGCCGAGCCTGGTGCGACGGGCCGAGTACTCTTGCTCGCACGCGGTGACGAGGGACGTGATGAGCTCGCTGGCAGCCGTCAGGCGGTCGAGCTGCAGGGCAAGGCGCGTCAGATCAAAGTGACCAAGGATGAGTGAGGTGAACTGGACCTACGTCGTCCGTCTCGGCGTCGCGCATCCGCACGTCCTTTTCGTCCACAAGCGCGGCCCTCGGCTCCTGAAGCGAGGTGATCTTGCCAACGTGTTCGTCGAAGCCAGCGAGCGCGCCCTCGATGCGTCGGGTCTGTCAGATGTCGCGCGGGAGAAGCCGTCAGTCATCCGCGCGCCCCCTCTTTTGTTCAAGAATGGGTGTATGCGCACCTCTTCAAGCCGCTCGCTCACCGCCGTGCTCAACTGCGCCTCGTGCCGCACCAGACCTTCCTTCACACCTGTCGACTGGCCGCGGAGCGAGGCGTCGATGCGCGCGCGCGAGCCTTCCACCTCGGATCGGTACGAGGCGTACTCAGCGTGTGCGCGCTCGAGGTACTTGTCGACTTGGGCTGTAGAGGTCGCGAAGGCTGTCGAGCCGGATGCTAGCGCCGAGAGAGTTTCCTCGTGATTCTGCAGATCGAGGCAAGAGTGGACGTCAGCAAAGAAGCAACGCGTGGACAGACAGCGAGGGGAATATCTGACGTTCAGCCGTCGCTTCTTGAACTCATTTGTCTCCGCGATTGCTCGCTCGTGCACAGCAGCTTGGGCCTGCCGGAAGTCATTAAGCTGGGAGTTAAGGCGGCTGACCTCGCCGAGAGTCGACGAAGCGTGCGATGAGCCCGACGCCGTGTTGGCGGTGAGGACGGCGGTCGTGCGGTCTGTGCAGTGGGCCAGTGTCAGCTTTCCTGCGTGGAAGCGAAGGAGCGGACGGTAGGACGCACCCTTTTTGGCGAATAGGCCGTCCAGATCGCCCGTTGCGTCCCCGAACGCGCCCCGATACACCTGCGCCACGCCGTCGATCCTCTCCTCGCCCTTCTCAAACTCCTCCACGGCCCTTTTCTCAAGTTCGAGCTCCTCTGCAAGCTCGTCCAAGCTCTCCTTGAGCGCCCTGCGCGCCTCTTCCGTCGTGAGGAGCCTGATGGCCGTCTCCTCGAGCTCGGCGGTGAGGTGCGTCAGCCGGTTGTTGAGGATCACGTGCCGCGACTTGGCCTCGTCGAGCTGCGTCGCGTGCAGCTTGGCGTCCTCGTTGAGCTGCGCGTAGTCCTCGGCCGTGATGTAGATGCCGTTCTTCTCGCGCGCGGCCTGCCGGCGAGGCGACGAGGGATAAAAAAAGCGGTCAGCGCACACGCCAGGGACCCTAAGATCTGGAGGCGAGACGCACGAGCAGGTCCTTCTTGAGACCCTCGATCTCGGCGACGTACTCGCTGATGAGCCCGTTCTTGGTCATCTTCTGGTTGACCTCTGGCCGGTTCATGATGCGGGTTGCGCGCATTGCGTAGTCGATCGTCGACAGCGTCTCCTCGAGGTTGGACCGCGACGGCGAGATGGTCGCGATGATGCGCGTCTTCGTGCGCCCGCCGAGCGAGTCTTGCAGCAGCCGTGTGAGCTTCGACTCGCTGTGCGCGGACAAAGGAGCGAGTATGTCAGATCAAGGTCACCAGGGACGGTCAAGCGGCGAAAAAAACGCACCGGTAGGGGATATGACTGCTCTTCTTCACCAAACTGTTGATGACGCGCCCGAGTGTGAGCAGGCTCTGGTTGATCATGCCGGCCTCGCGCGCACGCGTGTCGACCGCGCCGGACCGGCCAATGTTCTCGCTGCCCGCGAGGTCGACAAGGTTAAGTTTGCCGACCTTAAGCAGGTCCTCGCCCGTCGGAGAGGTTTCCTTGATGTGCACCGTGATGGAGAAGATCGAGTGCGAGCGGCTGGAAGCATGGAGGAGGAGGGCAACAGCAGTCCGGTCAGTTCTTCACCTGCGAAGAGAAATGCACACAATGAGATACAAGGAAGACGCACGAAGAAGTCGCGTTCATGAGCGTCTCGCCCGTCTCGCGCCTGGCGCTCCCCTTGCGTAAAAGCTCGATCCCGTCCCTGGCGCTGCGGACGCCGAGCTCCTCCAAGCCCTGGATGACCACGCCCCTTCCTTTCGGGTTGGGATCCTCGTAGATCTTGAGCTCCGTCTCCTTCTGCCCTTGCCCTGGTCCTGCACCTGCTCCTCCTGCCGCACTGCGCGCGCCAGCGGCCATCGGCTGTCCCGCCCCAACGGAGGGGTGCACGTACCCGGGCGAGAGCAGGTCGCGGATGTCCTCGTTGTAGATCTCGATGAACGAGATTTTGACGCTCGAGTCGCGCGCGAGCAGCGTTGGCGCGCTGTCGAGCGCGGCGAACAGCCGGTGCAGCGTGCGCGGGACGATGCCGGCCTCCGAGGACGGGTTGCCGAGCGTGTTGGGCACGAGGTCACCCTGCATCGTGTACCTGCGGAGCGGCCATGTAGCACACAGTTCAGCAAGTTTAAATAACTCATATGGAGAGCAAGAGACGCGAGAAGAGCGGACGCACGTCTTGCCTGTGCCCGTCTGGCCGTACGCAAAGATTGTGCAGTTGTACCCCATCATAACCTCGTCCAGCGTCTCCTTGACCACCTCGTCCCAGACCGTGCCCTGGTCCGCCTCGGGCCCGAACACCTTGTCGAACGTGTACGTCCGTGTCGGCGCTGCACCGGCGGAGGACGTCGGCGCCGAGAGGAGCGCGAGCGACGACGAGGACGTGATGGGCGACGTCTCGATCGTCAGCGTCGGACCGAGCGCGCCTGCCGTCGAGACGATGATGGGCGAGTTCTCGGCGATCTCCTTGGTCGAGCGGCCACTGGAAGTATGAGGAAAGGGGGGTCGTCCTGTCAGTCAGTCTGCTGCGTGCTTCAACGATAGCAAAGCGCTGTTCCACCGCCCCATCCACTTTCTGCTGACCCTTAAAACCCCTCTGCAGAGCCCGGACAGGCCTGCTGGCGAAGCGACCGCTGTTCGACGAGGTCATCCAACCTCTCCGACGTTGAGCTCCCCATCCAGCAAGCCTAGGATCAGACTCACCGGCAGCGGACGACGACCTCGATGTTCGTCCCATCCTGGCCGTCTTTTTTGCCCTCGGCGCCCTCGAGACCGTCTGCAACCTCCGCATCCGGCGCGCGCGTCGCAACGGAGGTGACCCTCTCCCTTCCGGCTGCTGCTGCTGCTGCTGTCGAGAGTTGACGCTCCCTGCGCGCCGCGGTTGCTGCCGCCGAAGGTGGTGCCAGCGACGGCTTGCCAGCCCTGCGCATGCCGGTCGAGGTGGATGGCACGGGGACGTTCTCGTCCTCTGCAGGCGAGGCGGAGGAGGGTATGCGCCGGCCGCTGCTGGTCGTCGAGGACGAGGCGGAGAGGGCGGACGAGGACGGCGCGCGGGCGAGTTTGGAGGCGGCAGCTGGCGGGTGCGGATGGAGGGCCGAGGGCTGGGCTGTGGATGGGCGGAGGGGCCGCGCTGTGCGGCGGACGGGGGCCGACATGCTGTCGTCCGGAAGAGGAGTGCGTGTTGACTGACGCGCCGCCCAAGATCAGGCGCGCGCGCGTCTCGAGGGGGAGGGACGATCGAGTCGTAACTGTCGTAAACATCGTAACGCCGCTCGCGACGACGACGACGCGCTCTCTCACTCTCTCTCTCGCGCGCGCGCGTTGACGATCCGCCCGCCCGCCTCTCCCAAGTCATGTCCAACCCCCAGTACGACAACAGTCGGTCCTGGTGCCTGTTCTCCTTCTGTCTCCGGCCTGCTTGCTGACCCGGGTCCTCTCCCTGAACCGCCCGCAGTCTTCCTCGGCAGCACCCCCGTCGAGGGCCGTACGTCCCCCCCCCCTCTCTCGACCCTCTCACCGCCCGTGCTTCTCGCTGCTGACGTTGGCACGTCGGCACAGGCCTCCGTCTCGCCGAGTCGGGCCTCGGCTGGAAGCCGTACGAGAAGGAGGACGGCGACGTCGTCACGCTCGCAAAGGACGAGATCAAGTGGGCGCTCTGGACCAGGTGCGTGCCGTCCCCTGCCGAGCTCGTTGCGGAGGAGTGGGTTTGGGCGCGGAGCCGGTAGCTTGGTTAGGATGGAGGTACACTGGCCGTCCCTCTGGCGAGCTTGAGCTGCTGCGTGGGTCCTCAACGCGCTGCAGCGCGCCTCAGCTCCACCCGTGCTCCTCTCTATGTCCAGCCCGGCACCTCGACCTTTGTAGCTGATCATTCGTCCGGTTGCTGCTTGCAGAGTCGCGCGCAACTTCCAGGTCTGTATCGGTCAGAAGAAGACGGAGGAGCGGCTCGTGCTTGAGGGCTTCCACCGAGACGTGAGTCCCTGCTCCCCACTCTGTCGCCTGCTTCCTGGTCGCTCGTTGGTGGCAGTCATTCGGCGTGAGCCTGGAGAGCTGTCGCCTTGCAATCCTGTACCGTTTCAGAGCGCAGCACTGGATCGTTCTCGGTCGCCGCGCAGATCAGCCTGCTGACCAGGTCGTCCCCTTCCCCTTTGGCAGGACTTTGACGCGCTCAACAAGTACTTCAAGACGTGGGGCCACGAGCTCGAGACGAAGGAGACGTCCCTGCGCGGCTGGAACTGGGGGCAGGTCGACGTCCAGGGCCCGAACCTCGCCTTCCTCGTCGCGCAGAAGCAGTCGTTCCTGCTCCCGCTCAAGTCGATCGCCAACTCGAACATTGCGGGCAAGACCGAGGTTTCGCTCGAGATTGCGCCGCCTGCGGGCGGCAACCAGCGCGCGTCGGGCAGCAAGGCGCAGCGCCCGGCGGACGAGCTCGTCGAGATGCGCTTCCACGTGCCGGGCATGACGGGCGGCGGCAGCGACGACGAGAGCGACGCTGACGATGGGCAGGAGAAGATCTCCAAGGCGCAGGCGTTCCACGAGATGATCAAGGAGCGCGCAGACATTGGCGACGTCGGCACGCCGGGCGTCGTCGTCTTTAACGAGGTCCTCGTTCTCACTCCCCGGTGCGCAACCCTCCTCCATCTCCAACCGTCATGCGCAGGCGCACTGACACTCTTTGCCTGCCGTCCTCGTCACCTGTCCGCAGTGGTCGATACGACGTCGACATGTTCCTCACGCACTTCCGCCTGCGCGGCAAGACGTACGACTACAAAATCCTGCACTCGTCCGTCACGCGGCTGTTCCTGCTGCCCAAGGCCGACGAAATCCACGTCTCGCTCGTCGTCGGGCTCGACCCGCCCATCCGGCAAGGTCAGACGCGGTACCCGTACCTCGTGCTGCAGTTTACGAAGGACGAGGAGATGGACGCCGAGCTGAACCTCAGCGAGTGCGTGTTCTCCTTGCCTCGCTTGCACCCACGTGCCGCGCCGAATCTTGACATCTGCGCACGTCCTGCAGGGAGGAGCTCGAGAAGCACGCACTCAAGCGCACGTACGAGGCGCCGGCGTACCAGGTCGTATCGCAGGTATTCAAGGCGCTGACGGGCCGCAAGATCACCCCGCCAAGCAGCTTCGTCTCGTATGTCCTTCCACACCCTCTTCTCTCCATATATCGATTTTTTGCTGACCTTGTGGCTACACTGTCGCAGAACGACGGGCCAGAATGTCGTCAAGTGCAACCTCAAGGCCAACCAGGGCGAGCTTTATCTGCTCGAGAAGGCTATGATCTTCATCGCCCGCCAGCCGCTGCTCGTCGACTTTGCAAACATTCAGACCGTGTCGTTCTCGAGGTGCGTCCGCTTCGCTTACGCAAGACGGCAAGTTTCTTGATGGACGTTAGGCTGACGGGGCACCTGCGCTTCTGCTTCCTCGCAGAGTCGGCGGCAACATGGCCTCGTCCAAGACGTTCGACCTGTCGATCTCGCTCAAGGCGCGCACGGACGGCGGCGCCGACTACGCCTTCACATCACTCCCGAAGGACGATGCGGGCCCGATCAAGGCGTTCCTCGAGGCGCGCAAGGTGCGCGTCAAGGACAAGACGGAGGAGGCCGAGGCGGCCGTTGCGATGCTGAGCGACGACGGCGATGAGGACGACGACATGAGCGACGACGACGACAGCGATGATGACGGCGGGAAGAAGAAGGGCGGCAAGGGCAAGGAGCGCGAGAAGGCAAAGGCGACGACGCTGGCCGCTGGCGACCTCGACGACGACTCCGAGTCGGGTGCGTCCCCCTTCTCTCCCTCCCCTGTCTCCCCTTCCTTTTGTCTACCTTGCACGAACGCTGACCTGACCTACTCACTGTGCGCGCAGACGACGAGGACTTCCAGGCGTCGTCCTCGGATGGCGGGTCGGCATCGTCCTCGGACTCGGACGACTCGGACGCGGACGGCGACGTGCCGATGAAGGACGCGTCCAAGTCGAAGAAGAAGCCGTCGGACGGGCCGGCGAAGAAGAAGCAGAAGACGGCGGACGAGTAGGAGCGTTCTTATCCTCGTCGCTTCTCGCCCCTCTTCAGCGCTCATTCGGCACCCCAGGGTCGGCCCTTTGCGGCTGTTGTCGCACGCGCTTGCGCCTGTCGGTTCCCCTTCCGTCCAGCACTCCTGTACCACCGCTTCGGGCACGCTCTGCCCCTTGTGCCATCAGATCCTATGACCCCTCTCACGTCCTCGGCAGCGAGCGCAAGCGCATCGCACGCGTCCGCTCACTGCCAGTCAGTCCGAAGTCAAGCGAGCTGCACGACACACCTCTGCAGGCAGGCGAGCGGCCTGCAGCAGAGCGAGAGGGCCACACAGTACGGTACCCTCGCAGCACAGGCCATGGGGGTAAAAGTACAGCATTCACATCACTCGGCTCGAGCTTGTACAACTGCGGAGTGCGGGAGGCGCGCTGGGGGAGGGAAGGGGAGGACAGGAGCTCGGAGACGGAAGGCAATAGAAAAGGGAAGAGCATCGGGGGAGTAAGGAAGAAGTCGTGAGAGTAGAGTAGAAGCCGTTCACGAGGCCGGGTGAGGGGCACGAGCGTGAGACAGAAATCAGAACATCTCGTACCGCCAGCCGAGGGCGACCATCTCCTCGGTGACGCCGCGCTTGATGACCTGGGAGATCTGGGCCGGGTCGCCCGAGTCGAGCTTCTTGTTCTCAGACATGATGTGCCAGCGGTAGACCGTGAGCATGATAGCAAAGGCGCCGGCGGCTCCAAAGAGAGCTCCGAAAGCCGGGAAAAAGCGGGGAGCGCCAATGTAGAGGTACGACATCCTGCGAGGAGAGCAGGACGACGTCAGACGCTAGAAGAGAAGGGCCCAACGTGTGGGGAAACTCACCAAATGTTGGACGTGCCACCGATGGCGTTGACGAGAGCCGAGGCAGCCGCGCGCTTCGTGGAAGGGCGAGCGAGGTGGACGTCTGCAAAGAGAGGGACTAGTGCGTTAGCCCATACCGCTGTGTTGAAGAAGGGTGACTGCTGCACGCACTGATGATCTTGAAGAGGAGAATCTGAGGCCCGACCGAGGTGAAGGGGAGGCACATCATGGCCTGCGGGAACAAGAACGGAAGATTGTCAGTCTGAGTAGCAAAGAAGGAGGCCAGCGAACGTAGGTGCGCACGAAGTAGCGGGCGCCGACGTTGACCGTGGCAAGGGAGACGATGTACATGGCGCAAGCGCCGCAGATGAGGATGAGGATGGGCCTGTAGACGGTGTTGTGGCGGTCCGAGTAGTAGCTGATGCCGTAGTAACAGAAGCCAGCGAAGATGTAGGGTGGCGCCGTGAGAACGAGCGTGAGGGTGCGACCGTAGCCGAGCCCCTGGACGATTGTGGGAAAGAAGTTGGCGATGCTGCCCTGAACTTGGGACATCATGTTCATGAAAATGAGCATCCACAGCTGATGGAAAGAGCAGAATGTATCAGTATAGTGCAGGCGCGGTCGGAAACGGCCAGGGAAGTGACGGACTTTGGGGTCCTTGAAGGCCGAGATGAACGACTGGAGGACGCCCTCCTCTTCGCTGCCCTGAGAGACGGCGCCCGACTCGGACTCGATGCGCCAGACAGCGAGCTCGCGCTCAGTGGTGTTGAGGATCTTGGCGTTGTGCGGGTCTGCGAGAAGGTAGGTGATCGGTCAACGCTTCAAAAAGCAGACGCTTCGTCGCAAGGACTCACACTCAGGCATCAGGAACGTCGCCAGCCCGGCGATACCGACAGTCGCCGCGCCTTCGATGATGAAGCTACGTTGGGAAGGAGGGCAGGGGTCAGTAAGAGGGCTGGCGGAAGTACGGACATCGGACGAACAGCCACTGCCAACCGTGAAGACCGTGCACACCCTGCATTGTGAGTACGGCGGCGGCCAAGAGACCGCCGAAGGCGTTGCCGAACTGCTGGGCGATATACAAACCGGCTGCAAAAAGGACGGCTTATGGTAAGTGAGGGGCTGAGGCAGGGCTGAAAAAAAAAAAAGTTTGGACTCACCAATGCGCTTGCCAAGCTGCCTGCGAGGGTACCAGCTGGAGAGTAGGAAAGGCAGGTCAGTATGTAAGCAGCGATAAGACCATTCTCGATGTGACGCACGATGAGAGGAAAAAGATGGCTCCGGGGAAAAAGACAGCTTCGACGACACCAAGGAAGGTTCTGATGATCATAAGCTGCGGGTAGTCCTTGACGGCGGCCGTGGCGGCGGAAATGGCTCCCCAGATGCAGGCGCAGACGCAGATGTCTGCGTAGTAGTCAAAGAATCAGCCCAAGAAGAGGGGGAGGAACAAAAGGTCAAGGGGCGGGGTGATGAAAGGCAGACGCACAAAGTCCAGGGCGAGAGATGCGCGAGATGAGCAGGTTGGAGGGGATTTGGAAGGGAAGGTAGCCGACCTATTGGAGTGCAGGAAAGTAGAGCAGGTGGTTAGATGCTGGAGTAACTCGACACCGGGCGAGGACCGGCAAGGGCGCACGAAGAGGATCGAGATCGCGGAGGCGAACTGTTCGGTGGTGAGATTGAGGTCCTCCATGATGCCCTGAACCTTGGCAGCGGCCAGGTTCTGGCGGTCGATGTAGTTTAGGATGCTGGAGGCGAACGACAGGTGCTGGTCAATAGCCGCTGGAGATCAAAAGTTGGGCAGCGCGCGCGTACTAAAGGATGCCGATGACGGGCATGATGATCAGGTCCATCTTTCGAGTGAGCTTCGTGTCGAGGCGCTCGCGCTCCTCTTCACTGAGGCCTTGGAGAGACGGCGGCTCGCGCGACTCGAAGGCCGGAATGATGTCGACCGAGCCGAGGTTCTTCGCGTCGAGCGCGTAGTCGGCCTTGTTCTCGACATCTGCGTTGCTGTTGTTGCTCATCGTTGGGTAGAGGGCGAGGGTGTTGGCAGGGTAGACGGCAGTGGAGGGTTGCCGGGATGAGAACCTTCCCATCTTGGGCGAGGGGCAGACTGGTCTTTAAGGCACCTCCTGCGACGACGAGGCCAAGGGGGCCAATGGACGAGTCGTTATCTCGTGACTGCACTCCCCCGCCGACGTGAACCGATCGTCTGTACGTCCAGGCTGAGAGGAGGGAAGGAGAGGGCAGGGGAGGGGAGAGTACTCGTGCGCGGGTGCGATAACCGGGCTTTCGGGCGAGCGCGGCGGGGGCGGAGGGGGTCAGCGGGGTGAGTGGTGGTCGGCGGGTGAGGAGCGCCCAAAGGGTCAGTGACGGACTAAGCAGTCGGGGAGCTGACAGCAGCCGCGCCAACGAGGCGTCCGCACGACAGTCCCGGGCAATTGGGAGGAAGGGGGACGCGGGACGCAGGTCGATGCCAAAGGCAATCAGGCAAAGTCGAGGCGGCGCGCGCGAGGCGAGAGCTCCTCCGTCCCCGAAACGCCCCCTTTTCTCGCCGCCGGCCAGAACCGACAAACACCGCGGCGAGCCGCGCAAGCAGCGCTCCTCTCGACAGCCAGCACTCCTCCCTCCCCTCTCCCCTCTCCTCCATCTTGAACCTGATCTCCCTGAGCTGCTGACCCCCTCCCCCTCCCCCTCACCTGCGCGTTGAAATGCCGTGCTCGGGACTGGCCGCCGTGCTCACGGTTCGCTGCTTCTTAAAGAGCTGCCGAGCCTCCAGACTTCCTTCCCTCTTGCTATCTCAACCCGCTCTTCCTCGACTCGCCTCGTGAGTCCATCATCCCCGCTTGGGCTTTGAACGACCGAGCTGACCGCCGGTTTTCCCATCACTACTCCAGCCGCCTTCACCGTCTCAACCTCTCACACTCACCGCCAAGATGTCTTCCTACCCCACAGCCCACACCACGACCGTCGTCAACCCGCGTCTGCGCATGCTCAACAAGCTGCGATCGGGCGAGTTTCCCATCATGACCTTCACGGCCATTGGATCGTACCGCCACTCTCAGATCCTGTCCCTCACCGGCCTCGACGGCATCATCGTCGACTGCGAGCACGGCCACATTGGCGATGAAAACATGCACGCCTGCGTCTCGGCCATCTCGTCCCTCGGCGTCTCTCCCATCATCCGCATCCGTGGTACGGGCAGCGACATCATCAAGCGTGCGCTCGACTCCGGCGCCCAGTGCGTCCTTCCACCCCCAGCCCCTTCGTGCGCGTGGCTGACCCCTGCTTCCTGTGTTCGTCGGCTTCAGCGGCATCATGATTCCGCAAATTAACAATGCCGAGGAGGCACGCTCGGTCGTCCAGTACTCCAAGTTTCCTCCCCAAGGCCTCCGCGGTCAGGGTTCGGCCTTTCCAGCCATCGGCCATGGCCTCACGACGCCGGAATATATGCTTTCGGCGAACCAGACGCTCCTGACGATGGTTCAGATCGAGACGCGTGCCGGTCTGGAGAACGTTGAGGAGATTTGCGCCGTCGACGGTGTCGGTGCGTCCCTTTGTCCGCTCTCTCGCGCGGCTAGACTCCGTCCTGACCCACCTTCCCCTTCCTTTTGCGCAGACCTCGTCTTCATCGGCCCCAACGACCTTGCACAGTCGCTCCTCGGCTACGTACCCGCCCGTGGAGACGAGCCCGAGTTCGTCGACGCCATTGCCAAGATCGCCGCCGCCGCGAAGAAGCACGGCAAGTGGTCCGGCCGCCTCGTCAACAACGGCGCGCTCGCAAAGGAGGCCAAGCCGACGTTCGACACCGTCGCTATCACCGGTGACACCAAGGCGATCCAGAACTGGTACATCCAGGAGCTGTCGGTCGCGCAGGCCTGAGCGCGTGTCTCGACAGGACCCAGTGGAGGGAGGGCAGCGCCTCAGCAGAGAGACATCTTGTAATCACGACCCAAAACGCATCCATGACGACTACATCTCTACTTCCGTCTTGAATGCAAGCTTCCGTCTGCTCGTGTCGGCACCATGCCTTCTCGCAAGCTCGCTTGTTTTGTCAAGTGCTTTAGGTCGAATGCGTCGCAGGGACTCAGCCAAATTTCGGGCAGGCGCAGCGACCCCTCTTACCCGCAACAACTCAGCCAACCGGCGAGCCAGACGACATCCGTTGGCCGCCATCCGCCATGCCGCCCCCTCAGCGTGTCCGGTACAATGCCGCTGCGCGCAAGTCGACCGCAGGCGGGTCGTCGCACAAGAAGCGCAAGGGCAACGGGCCCAAGCAGACCGATGCGGCCGAGCCCACCTTCGCCCCCGAGGGAGCCAACGATGGTGTTGAAGAGACGCCGCTTACTATCATCGAGCGCAAGAGTCAGGAGGACAAGGAGCGGGACCGGAGGGAACGTATGAAGGCCGAGGTGAGCTAGGCTGCAAGTTTCAGGCTGAAGGTGGCTTCCAGCTGAGCTCGATATGCTCCCCGCAGCTGCTCGAGGGCAAGGCAGGCAAGATGTCAGCCAAGAAGAAGAAGCGCCTTGATGGCTTCATCGTACGTTCTGTTTCCTGTAGCCCTCTTAGACCTAGCCTGACCATCGGCGCGCTTGCTACAGGACAAGAAGCTCAAGAAGGAGAGCCGACTCGAGATGTTCCAGAAGCTCAAGGACATGCAGGCTGAGCTGCCGTCAACGCTGCTGCCCTCGCTCGCCTCGGCTTCGACACTCGGCTCGCGGAAGCTGCAGTCGCACATCGACAAAGCGGCCAAGCTTGAGGACAAGACGGTCCGTCGGGCGCTCAAGCGTCGACGAGGGCCGGCGGACGAGTCGGGCAGTGAGGGTGAAAGCGAGGAGGACTGGGAGGCGGGCAAGGCTGGTCCGGTCAAGCCGCGCCCTGAAGCGCCGGTCGAGGAGAGCAAATCGGAGGAGCCAATGTCGAAGGCCTCGACGTCGTGGTCGGGCGCGCAGGTCCTTCCTCCGGCACCTGTCGAGGTTGGCGGTGCGCTCGCACGCGGCGCGGACGGCAAGCCCCTACCGCCGGTGGTTGTCAAGAAGAAGGCTCCCAAGGTGCGCTTCTAACGTCCTGGTCGACATGCTAATAGGAATAGACCCCTGACAGCCTTGCTCTCTGCTGCAGGGCACCTTTGCTTCGTGGGGCCTGAAAGCCAGTGCAGCTGCTGCGCTCGATGAGGACGACGAGGACGACTTCGACTCATCCAATTCGGACATGGACAGCGACGACACCGGCGATGGCGAGGAAGGCATGGACCTCGAGATCCCTTCCATCTTGGGCGGGTTCGGCGTCAATCCAGAGTTCGACTCGGATGACGACGAAGACGAGACGGGTTCGGAACCGGACGGCTCAGACGAGAGCATGGGCAGCGAAGGGGATTCGGATGAGGAAGATGAGGGCGAAGACGAGGACGACGAGGACGACGATGACGAGCCGTCTGCACCGCGGTCAAAGCGCGCGGGCGGCTTCAAGCAGTGGGCGCTGAACCAGATGTCGGCGACGTACAACCAGTCCGTCGCGTCCGCCCCTGTAGACGCCGCTGGCGAGGCGTCCACCTCGCAACCTCCACCCGCCGACAACGGACTCAATCTTAAGCTTGAGGCGCTCAAGGCCGAGAAGCTGCGCAAGCAGCAGGCCGAGATCGCGCAGGGCAAGGTCGGTCCGCTCGGCGAGCAGCTCGTGCTGCCCTCGACCTCGCTCCTGAAGGCGACGGCCGAGAACAAGGCCAACCCGCGCAACCACATCAAGGTCAACCGCGACCCTAAGATCCAGGAGGCGCGCTTGAATTTGCCTGTCGTCGCGGAAGAGCAGCAAATCATGGAGGCCATCCTGCTTAACCCCGTCATCGTTCTGTGCGGAGAGACCGGCTCCGGAAAGACAACACAGGTCCCGCAGTTTCTGTTTGAGGCCGGTTTTGGCTCGCCTGGCTCAGGTGTGTCCAGTCGCACCTTGTAACGAAGAACTGCTGACTGACCTTCTGGCTGCTCCTTCAGATAACCCGGGCATGATTGCCGTCACGCAGCCTCGACGAGTCGCCGCCATGTCGACCTCGCTACGCGTCGCTCAGGAGCTCAACCTGCCCTCGTCCAGGGTTTCTTACCAGATCCGTTACGACGCCACGACCTCGCCGCAGACGAGCATCAAGTTTATGACAGACGGTGTCCTGCTGCGCGAGCTCGCGCGCGACTTCCTCCTCAAGAAGTACTCGGTCGTCTGTGTTGACGAGGCGCATGAGCGCGGTGTCAACACGGATGTTCTGGTGGGTGTTCTCAGTCGAGTTGTCAAGCTCCGCGAGAACTTGTGGCGTCAAGGCAAGGACGACATCAAGGTCTGCTGAACCCCTTTCCCTCTCTGTCCGGAGCCTCTCCTCGTCTGACGCGTCGTTGCTTCTGCCCACTGCAGCCTCTCCGCCTCATCATCATGTCGGCTACGCTGCGCACGACCGATTTCACCCATAACACGCGTCTCTTTTCCACCCCTCCTCCGACTATCACCATCCCCACCCGTCAACACCCTGTCACCGTACACTTCAACCGCAAGACGCAGGCCGACTACGCGACCGAAGCCTACAACAAGGTCTCCAAAATTCACACGCGTCTTCCGCCGGGCGGCGTCCTCATCTTCCTCACAGGCCAGGGCGAGATTGTCAGCCTCGTCAAGAAGCTCGAGAAGAAGTTTGGCAAGAAAGCCTGGGAGGAGCGGCAGCGCGCTCGCGGTATGACGGGCGGCGGCTTTGCAGCGCGTCACCAGGGCAAGGGCAAAGAGCGCGAGTTCGAGCCTGAGGAGAAGCAGGCCGATATGAAGATCGCCGCGCAGGACGGTCAGTGCCTTTTGCTTTTCTTCGCCGGTATTTCAACTGAACCTTTTCCCCCGCTTGCAGCGGACGTCGAGATTGAGGAGCTCGAGCTTGGAGAGGACCAGGCTGGCCTGGCAGAGGACGTGGACGACGGCGCAGACTCGGACCCGGAAGCACTCGACAGCGACTCGGACGATGAGGACGAGATTGTCCTGAATGAGGCCGACGCCGAGGGTGCGCACCATCAGTCCTGTAGTCCGAATTTCTCACTGACCCGCCGTCCTTGCCACGACAGGACCGATGCATATTCTGCCGCTCTACTCGCTCCTGCCGAGTGAGAAGCAGCTGAAAGTCTTTGAGGAGCCCCCCGAGGGCTCGCGGCTCGTCGTCGTCGCCACCAACGTCGCCGAGACGTCGCTCACCATCCCCGGCATCCGCTACGTCGTTGACTGCGGTCGTGCGAAAGAGGTGCGAGCTCTTTGCCTGCCGTGTGCCAAATCTGCCCAGCTGACTTCAACCCTCTTCCTTTCCCGCAGCGTTTCTTTGACCCCGTCTCGGGCGTGCAGTCCTTCCGCGTCTCGTGGATCAGCAAGGCATCCGCCTCGCAGCGTGCCGGTCGAGCCGGTCGTACCGGTCCCGGCCACTGCTACCGCCTCTACTCCTCGCCGGTGTACGAGAACTACTTCGACAAGTTTGCTGAGCCCGAAATCTTGCGCATGCCGATCGAGGGCATTGTGCTGCAGATGAAGAGCATGAACATCGACGCGGTCATCAACTTCCCTTTTCCGACGCCGCCCGATCGGACGAGCCTGGCTAAGGCAGAGAAGGTCCTTACGCTGCTCGGCGCGCTCGAGGCGGGTGCATCGGTCAAAACGGTGACCGGTCGGCAAGGCACCGCCGGAGGCAAGATCACCGACCTCGGTCGCGCCATGTCGGCCTTCCCCGTCTCGCCTCGCTTCGCCAAGATGCTCGTCTCTGGACAGCAGCACGGCTGCCTGCCGTACGTCATCGCAACGGTTGCTGTTCTCGCCGTAGGCGACCCGTTCCTACGCGAGGAGGCTCTTGGCGCCGAAGCGGACGAGGACATGGACGCGGACGACTTTGTTGGCGACAAGCGCGCCGAGATCAGTCACATCCGAAGCGCTGAGCTGCGGCAGAAGGAGGAGCTGCGGCTCAAGCGCAAGGCGTTCTTCCAGTCGCAGGCCGTCAGTCCTTCATGTCACCCGCTGTCCGAGATTGACGCTCGCGCTGATATGCCTCTCTTCCGCAGATTTACAACGCCCTCGGCAACGGTGCGAGCGACGTCTTCCGCATGCTCGCCGTCGTCGGCGCGTACGAGTATGACGGCACGGGCGAGCGATTCTGCGCAAAGAACTACGTCCGACCCAAGGCCATGCAGGAGATCCACAAGCTTCGCGCGCAGATCTCGAACATTGCGACGGCCAATCTCGCGCCTGCCGCGCCGGCACTTGCGCCTAAAACGAAGGGTGGCAACATTTCTCAGACACCAGCGGCGATTCAGGAGCCCCTCTTCAACCCCAAGCTTGAACCGCCGAACTCGATGCAGCTCAAGGTCCTTCGGCAGCTCATGGCGGCGGCCTTCATCGACCAGCTTGCCGTTCGTAAGGACCTGCTCGACCCATCCTCGCGCGCGGCCGGTGCCAAGTTCGCCTCGACCCGCGGCGTCAGGTACCGGGCGATGGGCGTCGACGAGGACGTCTACATTCACCCTAGCTCGGTCATGTTCCACTCGGAGCCGCCGGAGTGGGTGGTCTGGGGCGACATCGTGCGGACGAGCCAGGTCTGGATGAAGAGTGCGTCCTTCCCCGCCCTTACTCTTCCTGCGCTGTTGTCACCAACCTTGCCCTACTTCCTTTGCACGCCAGACGTCACCAAGATCAACCCGGCCTGGCTGCCCTCTCTCGCGCCACCGCAGTTCATCTCGTTCTCCAAGCCGCTCGAGACGCCCAAGATGAAGGGCTCGGCGACGGCACACAAGCTCGTCGGTTCGCGCGAGGGCGAGGAGCGCGACTCGTTCGTCATCCCGCGCTTCCACTTCCAGGCTGCGGATGGCAGCGTCGGCGGCGCGGGTGCGAAGGGCATTGAGCTGGCTGTCATCAAGCGTAAGGAGGTGTGGACGGGTGGGCGCTGGGTTATGCAGGCGCGATAAGGATGACTTTCAGCTGATCTACGCTTCAGTGCAGCGCAGATTCATTGGAAGCACAGCGCTCTGCGCCAGCCAGAATGCCAGCGACCAGCAGGGCCTTCCGCCTCGGGATTGTCTCGAGATGCGCGGCCTCGATGGCAGGTGGCTTTGCGAACTCTACTGATCGGAACTGACCTGAGTCGCGGACCCTCGGCGCGGCGCGTTTCCCCCGGGAGTGATTGGCGGCTTGACTTGACCAAAGGGCTATCGCTCCTCAACACCCACCATGCCAGCCATCCTTTCCACCCTCCCGTCCGCCGCCGACAATGCGCCGGGTCCGTATCAGCCCTTCCAGTGCCTTGTCTGCCTCAAGCGTTTTACCAGGTGCGTGGCTGCCGATCTCGTCTTTCGATGACCTCGCGCGTTCGGCTGCTCGCGCCGGGTGCTGACCCAGCACCTCCTCTCTTCGGTTCACAGGCAAGAAAATCTCAACCGCCACGCAAACCTCCATGCACCTTCGGACGACAGCTACCAGTGCGATTTGTGCTCGCAGACGTTTGCGCGAGCAGACTTGAGGAGAAGGCACGTCAAGACAAAGCACAAGGAGGATGCGGCGAGCTCGCAGTTCGCCGCGCCAGTCCCTGCGGCGGGCTCAAGCAGGCCGAAAGCCGCGCGTACTTCGTCCAAGGCCAAGGCGACAAAGGCAGCAGCAGCAGCAGCAGCAGCAATAGACACAGCAGCAGACGCTCCGGCACCGGTCCCAGCTGCAGCGATGGCCGGTCCATCGTCTACCTCCAACCAAGCCGCTATCTCGCCCCCGCAGTCGTTTCCCGCGGCCATGATCAACCTCTATGGGGTCGACAGCAGTTGGCAATTTGACCTCTTCGGCCAATCTGCCGCCCAAGGAGCCGACCTGACGCTGCCTTCGAGCATATGGAACACCCCGACGAGCGTGAGTTTTCCTGTTGCTTTTGCTGGGTTCTGGGGATGAAGTTGGCTAAGCCTAAGGCATCTGCTTTCTTCAGGATCGCGGCACCGGCACGAGTCAGCCCAATGCCGCCGGAGGATCGTCTGCAAATGCAGCGCAGCCATCTCCTCCTCCTCAGCAGCAGCAGCAGCGCGCGTCAATAAGCGGCGCTGCCCAGGGTGTCTCGGCTAGCGCGTACGGCGACTCGCACTCGGTGAGGAGCCGATCCTCGGCGTCGCCTTCGGCGAGCCAGTGCGTGAGGTGCGCCTCAACCTCGCCCAAGAACTTCCTTCACGCGCAGGACGACTTCGTGCCCACGCCGACGCAGGTTGTGGCAGGGGTCAAACTCTTCTTCCACCACTGCGCGCATTGGCTTCCCTTCCTTCACCAGCCGACGTTCGACCCGGCATTGGCGGCCGACTGCCTCGTGCTCGCGTGCCTTGCGCTGGGCTTTCAGTACGGAGACGATCCGGACGTTGCCAGCGGCCAGGTCGAGGCGGGGCAGGAGCTCTCTTTGCGTTGCTTCAAGGCGGCCAGGCGGCTCGTCGCGCAGCGCGAGGACGACGTCGCCGACTCGACGCGGAGCCTCGCCACCATCCAATCGTCGCTGCTTTTGCAAGTCTACACGATGATGTACCTCACCGACTCCTCGGACGGCCTGCGCATGCACTCGAAGATGATCGGCGTGCGTCCTTTCTTCTCCCTGCTTAGGGTAGCGTTACTCGAGTTGACGCCCTTATCCCCTTCGCTACGCGCAGCTGGCGCGAACGAGCGGGCAGATGCAGCCGCTACCGCCAACAAGCAACCCTTGCCTCGAGTCGATGTGGCGCGAGTTCATCAAGGCCGAGTCGCACAAGCGCACGCTCCTTGCGCTGCACCACATGGACGCGCTCTGGTATCAGCTCCTCTCCGTCCCGCGCCTTATCTCGCATCTCGAAATTAAGCACGACATGCCTTGCGGCGAGGCGCTCTGGCAGACGGCGACCGCGTCCGACTGGGCGCACCGCACCCTCACCAGCAACCGCTCGGCACCGGCGATCCGGTACTGCGATGCCATCAAGCGCGTGCTGTCGACAGCTCCGGACGCCGGGCCGATTTCGCAAGATTGCTTCTCCGTCAACGTCGTTCACTTCCTCACGTCGTCGCTGCGCGAAGTGTCTGGGTGGTCGGCGATGTCGGGCCTCGTCAGCCCCGAGCGGTTCAAGGTGCGTCCCTGCCTCCCTCATCCATGATCCCAGCGTCCATGCTGACCGCGTCCTGCTGCAGGCCTTGACCGCCTCGCTCTCAGCTGCAGGTCCCTCCATCCGCGCGCGCTCGCACAAGATCCCGCCAGAACAGTGCCTCGCCGTCGAGGCGACGTGGGAGATGGCGATGATCGAGACGCTCTCGTGGTCGTCGGCACACATGGGCGGTGTTGTCGAGGTCAGCCTGGACGCTGCTCTTGCCACCGCGTGTGTCCCGTTGTTCCTTCGTCCTCCATAAGGGCCGTGCTGACCAATCCGCCCGCCCTGCTCACATAGTGCCTACCTGGCGACGTCGTTTGGCTTCATCGTCGAGCCCGACAGCGCGCACGACCTGCAGAAGCACGTCAATTACTTCCTCCTCTACCTCGACCGGACGCTCGAAGCCGACCGCGAGCCGCCGTTCGTCACGGTCTACGCGTTCAAGGCGTTCCTCATCGCTTGGCAGCTCCTCCGGTCCGGCACGGTCAACGCGATGACGGCCGTTAGCATACCTGACGGCAACAGCGAGGCG
Organism: Cystofilobasidium ferigula; assembly: GCA_014825675.1. Taxonomy (NCBI): domain Eukaryota; kingdom Fungi; phylum Basidiomycota; class Tremellomycetes; order Cystofilobasidiales; family Cystofilobasidiaceae; genus Cystofilobasidium; species Cystofilobasidium ferigula. The sequence continues at coordinate 36,859 of MVAM01000013.1, forward strand.
GCGCTCATCTGGGCGAGCAGGGTGTTTAAGCGCCGCGAGCGATGGAAGATCGGCCGCCTGGTACTGCAGAACCTCAAATCGCTTGAGGATTCGGCGGCGTCGGCCTGAAGGGAGAGGGATAGGGAGGAAAGAAGCGCGCTTAAGCTAGTCCTCTTGTACATATTCACGCGCATTGAACACAGCCCCGCTGGCTGGATCGGCCACCTTGCGAAGCACAATTGAGTCAGCAGACCTATCTCTCTCTCTCATCTTCCTTTCCGGCTTTTTCACGCGCTGCTGCAGAAGGGAGGAAGATGTACCGCTGTCGGAGTTTGGCAAGTACTGCGTTCGGACTTATCTCGCTCACTCACTTACGTCCATTCTCGCTCCTCGTTTCTGACTGAAGCCTCGAGACCCGCTTCGGTTAGCAGATGGAAGACTCGCAAAGAGTGGAATTGCAAGGACATCTCGAGAAATTGTGCAAGAGGCTCATCAGGATCATCGTGAGGGAGGGCAGAACGCTAACTACAACGGGGGAACGCGAAGGGAAGAAAGGAGGCGAGAAAGAACGGGGAAGCTTTTACACTGGGAGGAGGACCTTGACGCCGAAGTACTCGCGGTGCTGCATGAGCTTGCCGTCGATGATGACCTGGTCGGCGCCAATGCGGTTGCGCTCGGTGTCGGTCGGGTCGGTGGCCTCGGCGATCTGAATCTCGCGCCACTGCTGGTTGGTCGGGACCGGCACGCCCTGGTCCATGATGGCCTTGAACTCCTTGTAGACGCCCTGCTCCTCGATCTGGAAGAGTGGCGTGCGCCAAAGGGAAAACAAGCAAGGGAGGTCAGCGAGGCAACTTAGCGCGGCTAGCAGGGATGCGAGACGTACGCAACCCTCGCGCTGGATCAGCGGCGATTCAGCCGCCGGCGTCATGCGAAGGTGTCCGACGGAAGAGTTGAAGAGGACGAGGGAAAGGCGCTCCTGGTCGAGCTGGTCCGCGGGCGGGCTGAAGACACGGTGGCGGGTTGCCTTGAAGTGACCGCCCGACACGATCTCGAGGGTCTACGAAGCCGCCGGAGATGAGGTTCAATTTCTGCAGCCCAGAAGCGCGGAGGGGCAGAAAAGCGCACCTCGCCGATGTTGACGACAAGAGCGCCGGCCTTGTAAGGGACATAGACCCACTCCTCATCGCGCGTCCAGATCTGAAGGCACGAGATTGGAACCGAGAACAGGAGAGTGGTGAGGCCGAAGTCGGTGTGACCGTGCATGCGGCTTCCTTTGGATTTTTCACGAGTCGCCTGGGTGACCGGGCGGAAGAGGGCGTGCCGGAAGTAGCCCTCTCCGGTCGGCGAGCCGTGACTCTGGACCTTGTCCCAGAGGTAATCGTCTGGAAGCTCGAGTACCCGCGAGAAGAGGCATAGAAGGCGGCGGTTGACCGACTTAGTGAGGTACTGTGTCCAGGGGGAAGGTGATGGGTCAGAAAGGGCAAAAAGAGTGGAGGTAAAGGCAAAACTCACGTTGCAGAACGCCTCGATCTCGTCCATGAACGGGTGTAGGCAGCTCGGGATGCGGTTGAGGTTCTCCCACTCGCGGGGATACCAGTTGAACTGCTCGATACCGTCAGGGTGGCCAACCTTGCGCTTGAAGCCGTAGGGGTGCTTGTAGCCCGACCAGCGGCCGGTTTCGGGGTCGAACAGGAGGCGAGCCTTGTCCTCCTCCGAGATGTTGTCGTACATGTACTGCGCAAGCGAGAACTGGCGGTTAAGCTGCGTAAAGGGAGTTCAGGAGGCCTGGTTAGCGTGTCGCTTAGGTGGAAGTGGAAGAGGGGAAGAGGGGAAAGGGAGCGCACCTGCTCCTGCGAGACGCCGTAGTTCTCGAGGAAGATGAAGCCGTCGTCGCGGATGGCGCGCTTCATCTCGTCGACGAGCTCCTGAACAACGGCCGGGTCGTCCGAGTCCAGCTTGCTGAGGTCGATAGAGGTGAGCTCGGCGAAGTTTTCCTTCTCCTTGGTGATGGGCGGCGCGATCCAGGGCTTGACGTAGGGCTTGCCTGGAGCGTCGGGCGAAGGAGGGTTGAAGGGGGCAGAGGCAGGCATGGTGAAAGTGTTGTTGAGGTGGGAAGGGGTTGGTCGAAAACAGCGGGATGGGATGAACGGGGTGTTCTTGACGAGACGAGGAGGGCGCGTTCTTATACGTCCTCTCCAAAGAGGAGCGTCAGGACGAGGAAGCCTTGGGAGGTCACTCAGGATCGGATGCGCGCGAGGCCAGGAGAGCAGCTGCCGGAGGAGAGGAGGAGGACGCCTTCCTAGCAGACTGCAGGCGCGTCGGGCTCGGGCGGCGGCGGATCCGCGTCGGTGAGAGCACCGAGTGAATGAACGGGGGCGAGACCATCAGCAGGGTGAGCGAGCCGCTCCGGGCATGCGCGAGGTCAACGCTATCTTTCCTCGGCGCCGGACTGGGGAGGAGGAGGAGGAGGAGGAGAAGGAGGAGGAGGAGGGTGAACGGCGGGAGGAGAGGAGGAGGGCTCCTCCCTTATCGAGGTCAGCCCACGCGGCGGCTGTCGGCGGCTTTGGCGATCGAGATCGGCGGGCGCCGTCCTCCGCCTCCCCTGCGCTTCGGCTCCCCCTCCGCCCTGCTCTTCGACCCTCACCATCCACCGGTCCAGCAGCAACTCATCTCGGTTCGCATGGCAGCTCGCTCATGACCAGTGACCGCCAGCCCATATAACGGCTGGCGAGCTCAGTCGGCGCCGTCTTGACCTTGCATCCACTTCAACCCGACTCACCTCATCCCTCGCCTCCCCTTCACTCTTGCATTCTCCTTCCCCGGCCCTTCGTCTCTTCGTCTCCCTAGATCTCCAAGATGGCCCCTACTCGCGAGCTCATTTCGTCCGAGAAGTTCCCTCCCAAGCCGCACAACTGTAGGTCCTCCATCTCCTGTCAGCAAGCGCAAACCGGTTCGCTGACCCTGACGCCCTTTCCGCCGCTTCTCTCCTCCTCTTTGACGCCGCTCCCATCCAGCGCCGGCGACTAAGATCCCTGGCCTGGTCTTCTGCGCCGGGCAAACGGCGACTGGCGAGATCAAGGCTGCGACGCGGACGGTGCTGCAGAACCTGAAGGAGGTGCTTGAGCTGTCGGGCTCTTCCCTCGAGCGTGCGTCCTTCCCCCCTCCCCCCCTCCCCCCCTCCCTTCCTCCCGTGTCTTGTTCTAGTGCGTGCGCTAACTCTGAGCGTTGCGAGGTGTAAAGAGGTTGTCAAGTACAATGTCTATCTCGCCAACATGGACGACTTCGCCGCCATGAACGAGGTCTACATCGACGTGCGTTCTCAGCCCGCCTGCCTATGCTCACGAGAGTGTCTGGGCTGACTTTTGCCGTCCCGCGTCCGCCTTCCAGTTCCTGCCCAAGCCCATGCCTTCGCGCTCGTGCCTTGAGGCCCGCGCTCCGGGGGCTGGGACTGTAATTGAGATTGAGTGCATCGCCCAGGTCTGAACGGCGTTCCCGCTCCTTGCCATGAATGAAACCTCACGACCCAATCTCCTTTTGAGGACAAGCAACAGCGAACGAGCGAGCGGGATCTTGACAGCCTGTCGTAGACCACTGTCGTCAGAGAGGGGTGCTCTTATGGCAGGAGTGCCATGCGAGCTTTCGGCGGCTTGTCATGCTCCCGATGCGAGCTGTGCACTGGGCGCTGCGCGTTGCAGCACGACCCCTCGCTAGACACCCACCCACCAGCCGCGGAGAAGTAGTTGGTGCGTCAAAGGTCATAAGATGTCGTTCATCACCTGCAGGAGAAGCATGGGCTACAGCCGGGACAGGCGTGTGCAAGCCAGGAGCGAAGTGTGGCTCACCATGCTTAAGCCTCCCAGGCCCAATCCCTCCTGATCGTGTACCCTCGCCCTTCCCTCCCCCCTCAAGCCTTGACTGGTCGATTCTGCTGAGCCTCAAGGAGCACGACCGTTGTTAATCCACCGTTCTGGTCCACTCTGAGCCCAGCGAGTCGTCCTGCGCCCAGCAGCCCAAAGCCTGCTCGCGGCAGGAGGTCGTCAGCCCACCGTCGGCCAGCCATCCGCGACACGGCAGCAGGAGGGAAGGATGTACAGGTGGCGAGTGCATACAGTATCGTCGGGCCGCGCAGGCTCGTTCTGTGAGCGTCCTGCGGCGCCTTGCGAGCAAGGACGACGGCGTAGGAGGCGAGGCCCAACCCAGTCAGGCCGCCGACGACTCGGCACGAGACGCAGTCTTCGAGCTTGGGTTCCTCCTGGACGGGCGCGGCAGCGGGCGGTTCAGGTGTGCTGGAGGGCGGAGCGGGTGCGTTGGGGGTGCGGGGAAAGATGGCTGAGAGGATGTTGGACATCTGGCCTGGGTCGTGCGATGGAAGGAGGAAGGTTGAGGTCGTCGCTAGCGGAGTTCGCAGAGGTGGAAGACCGGCGCGCAGCCGCACCCGGCTGATATCGCTGGTCTCGCCGATAACTTAGCTGCGATGGACAAGAGATCTCGCTCGGCACAGCCAGGCAGCGAAGGTCAGGGAGCGGACGTTGTTTAGGTAGGTACAAGTTCAGCATGACATACAAGCCGCCTGTCAGGCGTTCTTTGCGGGTTCATCGCTCTCCTCGACCGCTCGAGTGCGCGCACTCGCTGCCCTCGGCCGCTTCACGGCGAGTACCCATAAAGCGAGCAGCAGGAAGCTCGAAGCCATCGTGCTTGTTGAGATAGGCAAGCTTACTTCTTCTGAAGCTTCTTCTGCTGCTTGATCATGGCCTTCTTCTTTTCCCTCTCGTCGAGCTGCAAGGTGGAAGAGATAGTCAGCGACGACTGCGTAGACAGAGGAATCAGGGTCTAATGTGTGCACGGATGTAGAGAGAGTGAGCGAAGATATGGTGAGGATGGGGGATGAGAGGGGGGGGGGGGTGGAGGGGTGCGAAGAAGCGAAGACTGACCTTCTTCTTCTCCTTCTCACTAAGCGCGTCCCGCGCCTCTTTCTTCTTCCTGAGGCGCTCATCCTCCAGCCGCTCAGCCTTCGTCTTGCCCGTCTCCTCCTTCTCGCGTTCCTCCTCGGCCTCCTTGCGCAGCTTCTCGACCACCTCCCACGCCTCGACGCGCGTGCGCTTCAGCTTGCGAGCAACGTCCGGCGCGAGCTCGATGCCCTTTGAGGGCTTGCCGGATGCGGACGGGGGTGGGTAGAGAAGGTCGACGACGTTGAGCAGAACTGTGAGGTAGGCGTTGGCGATGTCGGCGGGAACCGGGAGTGCAAGCGTGAGCGTGAGGGACAGCGGCGAAGGAAAGGGCAGCGTCTTGGCGGGCCGAACGAGCGGGACGTCGGAGATCTGCAATCCCAGAGGATATTCAGCGTGGTCTGCAGCGTCCGACGCAAGCTGAGGAGCGCACAACAAAGTTCTTGAAGTACTTGCGCGCCTCGGCGTCGTCAAGCAGCTCCTTGAGGCCAACACCACTGTTGAACACCGCCTTGGTAACGTCGGCATGCTCCGCAAGGACCGCAAGCCCTGCGTTGACGCCGCTCTGAGCGTCGGGTACGACGCGCGGGAAGCTGAGGTCCCAGCGCGCCTTGCGGACGCGGTCCATGCCCGACTTTTGCAGCACGGCCCACACGCCGGTCGGCAGACCTGCGCCAGAAGACGCAGGTGCACCCGGGATGTGCAGCGAGTAAGACTTGTTGTTGGCGACGGATGAGCCTGGCGGGAGCAGGGCTAGCGAAAGGGTCACAGTGTCCGACGGCGTGGGCGAGGTCACGTCGTACAGTGGGTACAGGAACGACTTGTAGAGGAGTGCCAGAGGGTCCTGTCGGGGGATCTGAAGGCGGCGGATCAAACCGAGGTTCAGTGTCGCGTTTGGTAGGATGCTTGTGTGCTCACAGCGACGAAGGACGTACGAGATCCACCGTCGAGTGCAGCGACATGACGTTCCTGCGGCCGGACGCATACGTGAGGAAGGTCGAGCCTCCGTCCTGCACCATAGAGAAACCGCTGGACGCGTCCTCGGGGTTGGGCGAAAGGACGAGGAACTGCGTCTTGAGGAGAGGAAGGACGGACTTGAGCCTGGTAGGGCAAAGCGTGAACAGCATGTTAGTCCAAGAAGCATTAAGAGGTGCAAGGGCGGCCATGGTCCAGACGGAGACGCCAGGGGCGAGCCAATGCTGGGTTGACGGCCTGGCGAAGAGCTGGGCGGGGATGTAACGGAGGGACGCACCATCCCGTTGCGAGCGAGCGGTTGTAAGCGCGGCCGAGGTAGAACCAGGCGACATAGGCAACAGCCAAGACGAGCACAGCAGGCTCCCAGGTGTACGTAGAAGGCCTGGAGAAGTAGCAAGCGTCAGTCAGCCTCCAACAGGGCGAGCCTGGACGAGGGCGACACACCTGAACGCAGCCCAGTTTCCGAGCCGGTACTCGGTGCCCGCGAAGCCGTCGTTGATGGAAGGCTGTTCTATGACACCTGGGGCGAGCGCGCGCGAGAGGCCGACGAGGAGGGACGTCATGACCTTGCTTGATCTGGCCTTCAGAAGCTGGCTTGAAGGCTGAAGGGAGATGGGGGTCGCGCGGAGGTAGGCGCAGGTCGCGCGCGTGCGAAGAGAGAAGACCCGGCGCTGCACCCGGCCGACACAACAGGAAGCACTTGCTCGCAACTCTCAGAAGGACAGCAGCGGAGGAGGACCTTGGCAGTACGCTAGCTTCCTGTCGCATCCGGTTCCGGTACGGCCAACCGTCCGGCTGTAAGGGCGCACGCCCCGCTGACCCTAAACCCTTCGCCCTGTGAACACCCCGTACCGCCTCAACAGCACCATTCCCAACACGCGCTGTGCAAGGTCTCATAAAGCTCTCCTCCCGCATCCTCCAGGCCAGCCCCGAGGTGGTTAAGCGAAGTTGGTCGCACCGCCGCTCTGCGCGCCGCACCATACGCCAGATCAGCTCCCTGGCGGCAAGAACCCGGCAACGAAACGACAAGCGGACGCACCATGACGGCTTCCATCTCGCTCTCCTCGACCGGATAGCTGCCGAGCAGGAAGCGCCGGGGCAGGAGCATGTCGTCCTCGTACTGGACCGGCTTGCCTGTGCCTACCCAGCTGCGAGCGGCGGCGGAGGTACTCGGCGATGATGACGACGACGGCGACGATGAGGCTGAGCTGCTGCTGGAGGACGAGGACGAGGCGAGGGCGGAGAGGAAGGGCGAGGACGAGATGATGCTGGCGATGGCAGCCGGGTGCGGGCTCGGCGTGCTCGAGTCTGGCAGTGAAGCAGGAGGCAGAGGTCAGCTTCGGGAGCGGGCGGCGCGTAAGGAGGTGCAGGGGCGCAGGCCAGAGCTCCCGTCCTCCCGGACGCACGGTTGCCCCAGCGGTTGCGGCCGAGGAAGTTGATCATGGGCGTGCGGCGAAGGATGGACGAGGCGTGCATGATGGAGGACTCTGTAGGAAGAAGGGGCAAGGGAGACGGGGTGCAACGGGGTGAGGGGCGGCGGTCAGAAGCAGCTCGACGACGGACTGGACGATGCCCTCGACCGACCAACGTCGACCTGCCCTCCTCCACCACTGGACCCACGGCGCAGTCCGCCCAACAGCTGCCCTAGAGCACACAGAACGACATGTCGCGCCCGCATCCGCTCTCGAACGCCCACTTCCCGTCGTCGCCGGGTATCTACTCGTCGCCCGCGCCCGCCCGCGCCGCCCCTCCCTATCTGTCGTTCGCGCCGCCTGCCAAACGGTCCAAGCTCAACCCGCTGCACCCAGCCTCCCTACCCGTACCGGCCAGCACGTCGGCTTCAACGCTTACCGAGCAGCCCGCAGGCTCATCCAAGGGCAAGGAGCGCGAGAAGGTCGAGTTCTCGCCTGAGCTTGCGAGCGCCGCTCTTCAGCGCGTGATCGGAGCTGCGCTCAAGGAAGCCGGCTTCGACAGCGCAGACGCGTCCGCCATGTGGGCCATAGAAGAGCAGCTGGTCGCCTGTGAGTTGCTGTGCTGCTGAAAGTGGCCCCTCGCCCCGGGACTGACCTTGGGTGGTCGACAGGGATGGATCTCCTGCTGTCGGGCACGCATGAGCGCGCAGAGGTCGGGCGAAGGACCAAGCCGTCGGCAAGGGACATGCTGGCGACGGCAGTCCAGGACGGTGAGTTGGTGCCGGAAGAGCTGGGCAAGAAGGCGCGCAAGGAGTGGCTACTGCAGGAGCCGGTTGGTGCGTTCCTTTTCTAACGAGCCGTGGCCCTTCGCTTTCCCGCTGATGCCAACCACATTCATGCTGTTACGTAGCTGCCGATGACATCTTTACCATCCTGCCACCTCCTCTCGAGCCCGAGGTCTTTCTCCCATCGGACGACGAAGCACCCCTCCACCGCCCGCGCACGACCTCACGCTCCGCGAAGGCAGCCAAACACGCAGTCCCTCCGCTCCCCTACGCGCCTTCGCACCTCCCGCCCCTCCCACCGCGACACTCGTACTTGCGCACGGCGCCGCGGTCGCCCGAGCAGCCCAAGGCAGCCCACGCAGACATCGCCGCGCTCGAGGAGCGCTATGCGCAGACGCGGACCGTCGAGCGCGCGCTCGTCCGCCTCATCGACGGCACGACGCACGCCGGCGCGGAGGGGAGCTTGGAAGAGATGTTGCGCGATGCGGGACTCGGTCTGGTTGGCTGGCGGGTGCGGGAACGGGTGCGCGGGGAGGGTGGGAAAAGGAAGGCGGCGTGATGCATGCGTATCCTTGCGTTCGTCAAACGACCCGGTTAGCGGAGCGCAATCTGCCTCAAGTCTTGGAAGCAGAGCACAGCACAATATTGAAAAGGGATCATCTAGAACGACTGTTGAAAGGCGGTGATGGAAGGCATACAGTCGAAGAAGGCAGAGGCAGATGTATACAGTTAGTCGGAAGAGGCTAGATCATAGGTAGATTGGGGCAGGTAAATCGCGCCAACGCCGTGCGGACGGTGATGCAATGCTGCGTTGCAAGCAAAGAGTTCGAGGCCAGGTGGCGACGAGTAACTTAGTCGTCGTAAGTGTACTCGGCGTAGCTGCCGGCCTTGACAGCGTCATAGTCGGCGACGTTGTAGAAGACCTGAGGCAAGCCGAAGTTGTCAGCGTGAGTGAGCATGTAGGACAGAAATGAAAGGAAAGATTCGAACCTCTCCGCGGTTGGGGGGGCTGGCAGGGCACTCGTGGACGTTCGAGTTGAAGACGTCGACCGAGGTCGGGTCGAGCGTGAAGACGTCCGAGTTTCCGGTATACCAGACGTAGTGACCGTCCTTGGTGCTGCGTAGTGGCCAGAAGGCGAGACAAAGTCCGTCAGGCAGATCTAATCATGCGAGAAAGCCGGGACGTACCTTCCGTAGTTGATCTTAGTGCGACCCTCGGCAACGATGTACCTGTTCGAGAGGTTGATGTCTAAAAAGCGGCGGAGCGCGCTCAGCTTTCGCCCACTTCCCTCAAGAAGGCACAGAGAACTCACTGCCCGCCGAGCCGGCAGGGACGTCGATCGACTGCTGGCTGGTGACCGTGTTGGTCGTGGTCCACGACTCAGAGAACGACTGCGAAATGCCAGCCGAGAAGCCCTCGGACTCGATGCCGATGCTGATCTCGGTGGTCGAGGTGACAGAGTTGCCGACGGCAACCGAGTCGGAGACGGCCTGCGAGATGCCAGAGTTGCTATTGCAGGCGTCGAACCAGTCGCCGTACTGCGTCCAGCGCTCGAGCTTAGTGTCGTAAATGCGCGTGGCCTGGAAGGTGCACTGGAGTGATGCAAAAGGCAAGGACAGGTGAGTATGCCAGTCGATAAAGCAGAGGAGCACGGTGCTCACCTTGTCGGCGTCGCCGATGGATCCACCAGGGCAGTGGTCGGTGTTGGCCCAGTCGTCGCGAGCCTCAAGAGCGCGAGCCTCCTTAGCGGGTGCCGCACCGCTGCTGGCGATCTTGACCGGCGTGTCGGCGACCGGGGCGGCGACAGCGGAGGAAGCAAGGGCAGCGAGGCCGAGAGTGAGGGCAGCAGAGGCGTAGAGCATCGTGAGGGAAGTGGTGGGGTAGGAAGGCTGAGCAAAGAGAGTGAGGCGGATGGGGAAGAAGCTGCTCTCTCGCCCTCCCCCCCTTCCGCCTTATATGCCCTGAAGCTAGCACCCCAGCACCACATTTGCCATGAGGTGCTGTCGGTACGTCAGTCCCTCCTGTGCTAGGGTGAGCGGGGGCAGGGAATGAGGGACAGTCGGCAGCCCAGTCCGCACCATCTCCTTCACGCTCTAGCTCCTCTCGGCCCCGAGAACGTTCATCAGTCGAGGCCGCGACCTGTCGAGAAAGGAAGGAGGTATGGTGGAGCCCTGTCGAGAAGAACGACCCGCAGGTCGACGCGATGGATGGGGTCGTGTTGAAAGCATGGCGGTCGATCGTTCATTGTCAGCGGCAGGCGGCCGGGGCAGCAAAGCAACGTCGGCGCTGCCAGCGCCGATCAGCAAACACTGGTCGAGTTTTCGGAGCCGTGCGATCAGCGGCAGAATCGAGGATGTGCTAAGCAGGGCGTGCGGAGATCGTGACCGTCAACGGCGGAGGAGCCGGGGGGTGGTTCGACGAAGGCGACGCGCAGCACACAAGAACTTGTGCTAAAATGGCGGTCGCTCCACACATGTTCAGCGCCAAGCTCGACGCATGCTCACCCTCGGCACGGACGCAGGAGCAAGTTGTCTCGGCAGACTCCCCTCAGAATCTCGGGACCGCGTCGAGAATTCAATCAACTTGAAGGAGCGGGTAAAGGAACGGCGCATAGCAGATCGCACAGCAGCAGTCAAAAGAAGCGCGCGGTACATAACGGATTCTCGGAGCGGAGAGCCGATGCGGATGCTGACGAGACGCGAATGAAGGGCCGCCGGGCAGTGATGCTGGTCTTTGACCACGTTCAGAGGAGACCACGTTCGGAGGAAGAGAAGGATGGGCGACAGCAGGAGAGAAGCGCGCGGTGTCACACTCCCAGCGACAGCAGCGCAGCGCTGAACTTCTGGCAAGGACATACGACGAAGATCAGCCGCAGCTGACATAGGCAGGTGAAGGAACTCACGTGGACAGAGGCCTTGGCTGGGCAGATAGATGCGCAAAGGAGGAGCCGGACGACCGGCCAGCTGGTTCGTACGGTCCAAGAAGCCGTAAATATGGACAGGCGGTAGGAGTCGACGTGTGGCTTCGAAGATCAGCTGAAGAGCTTGATGCCTATGACGACGATGGCAAGAATGCCGAGGAAGAAGCAAAGGACGGTGGAACCGACCACAAGGTTGAACTTCAACCCTGTTGCGCATGCAGATTCGGTCAGCCAACCGGCCAGCTCACGGAAACGGGAGAGCAGCGACCTACGAGCTTCATCATCTCCTGGCAGATCCTGCACCTCGATCCGAATGACGCTGGCCTGCAGGTTGGGCCAGCCGGCGTCCGTGATCCTGGCAAATCTCGTGTCACTGTTGATGGCCGAGTGCGGATCAGAGGGCACTAAAAAGTCGATGCGATGCTCGGCGACCTTGGCCAGACCCGGGAAGGCGCTGATGGCGAGCTCAAGGCTCTCCTGCGGGACGGGACACCCAGAAGGGAGGTTCAGCTTGAAAAGCATAAACACAGCTGCGCGACGAAGAGGTGCACGCACCTCCCTGTTTTGCCCCTGGACAGAGACAGCGTCTTGCTCAGGAAGCGTCTCTGTGAGCGGATACCGCGGCCGAAGGTGGTAGACGACCGAGCGAGGGCCTGTCCAGCTGCCTGAGGCGGTGGGAGCGGACGGAGGGCCACGCTGAACCAGATGTTGCTCGGACGAGAGGAGGCCGACGGACGCTTCCTCGTCCTCCGATTGCTTGTATTGAGGTGGAGCGGACATCTGAAGCAAGTGGGGTCAACAGGCAACAGGTTTCAGAATTGGCCAGCCGTCGAGGAGCAAGGCGTTGAGGACAAGGAGGTGAGGTCACGCAGCGGGGCTTTGGGCTGAAACTCAACGCACGATTGGCCGAGGCAAAGACGACGGCCGCGAGAGAATGGCTGCGGGGGGCTGTCGAGCGTTGGTAAAGGTGAAAAGGAGCGGAGGGCCAGGTATTGCAATCCGGCAGCAAAGGAGGGGAATGCGAAGGAAGCGCGGATGGGGTGGGTGACCAGGTGCAGCGAGTGTCCTTGCGCGCGCCGGCTCCGTTCCACGAGTTGCCGCCTCACGACAAAGGCACACGCCAGCAAATCTTAGCGCACTAGCCTACTCGCAGAAGCATAGCGCAATCGAAGCAGGAGAATGTGTATGTAACGTAAGCAAGATTGTGGCGGATATTGTACAAGCGCAAAAAGGCAGATGAAGGACGTGAGCACCTCTACAGGCCGAAATACGTCACGACGAAGTAGAAGCAGACGAAAAAGAAGATCACACCGAGGATAGGACCCAGGATCCAGGCTGTGGTGACGAGCACCTCGTGTCGGCGGCCTGTGCAACAAGATCCAAAAGTCAGTTCACCACAGCTGAGTCTCGCTACGCAAGAAACGCAGGAAGCAGGGGTACGGACGCACGGGCAGCAGCGTCTCCCGGGCCGTCAGCAATCTCGACGACAATGGCGTTTAAGGCAGCGTTTGACGCGAGTCCGTTCCATGCGCTGTCCGTGATCTTGGCAAACTTGGTAGACCATGTTATGGGCGCGGTGAGGTCGGACGGCACAAGGAAGGCGATCCGATCTTCGTCGAACTGCTTGAGCACCGGAAAGGCGGTCATGGCGAGCTGCAGCGTCTCCTGTACGTCCGGCGGAGGACGATGAGGGCAGTCAGCCTGCGGCAGAGGCAGCTGGACGGGGTGAACCTGAACGCACTGCGCGATCTCTTCCGATGAGCGACATGGCGTCCTGCTGCTCCATGTACTTTGTGAGCGGCCACTTCGGACGAAACTGGAGGACGACGCTCTTCTGTCCTGCCGGTGCCGAGGTCAACACCGCCGCCGAAGGAGGGTAGACGTGCTGCTGCGGCTCGTTGCCACCACTCGTTGTGAGCAACCCAACCGATTCCTCCTCGTCGAACTGATGCTTGTACCCGGGCGGCTCCGACATGATTGGCTTTAGAAGAATGGCAGAGGTCAGCGATGGTCGGAAAGGGGCACGGCTGGGTAGAGCGAGAAGACGGGGGGAAGGGGGGAGGGGTGGAGGAGGTGGACGGCGCGAGGCGCGACGTACAGGACACGGACTGGTCAAGCGAGACAACTGAGCCTATGGGAGAAACACGAGGTCTAGGCAAGTCGCTCGAGGAAAGGATGCGTCTAAAAAGTAGAGAGGCAAGGGTTGAGGAGTTGTCGATGAGGGGGGGGGGGGGATACTGTGAGTGGACGTCGGCGATTCAGGCCGCGCGCGCGGAATGCCGCGGCCGGCTCCGATGGCAGCTGGAAGCTGGCGTCGAGACGATTAGCAGTGACAGCGGTAGCACCGTTGAGTCTTCACTCTCTACATCCAGGTGCTGTCTGGGAGGTCGTGCCAGCGAATTGCGGGGGTCAGTTTGAGCGTGAGAGACGCGGATCGCGAGATAGACGCACCCCAACGTCACCGAAGGTGAAGGCAGCCTTGAAGGACGCCGGGAACAGTGACTGTAGTCGTCCTTGTCCGTCTTCAACTGACCCTGACCTATTCGACGGCGGGAAGAAGCCGCTAACCTCGTGTTTCAACCGACTGCGCGCTGCTCCCTTGGTCCCATACCACCGACTGCCGGCGCAACGCGATGAATCCTGTGGATGATTCATGAATAGTACAAAAAGCGAGAGCTACAGGTTTGTAGAGAACATGTTTCTGAGATGCGTCTAGTATGCCCCTCCACATCGCCGTCTAACGCACGAGCACGCCCCAGAAGCCCAGGCCTGCGCCCACGAAACCAAAGACGATGAGGCACCAATCCCCGAGGCCCTCAAGACTCCGGTTGATGCGGTGGCGCGCTTCCTGCTTCTCCAGCCCCGGTGCAGCACTGTCGAGCATGTAGACTTTCTTGGCGAGCAGCGGTAGGATCACCGAGACGAGGAACGCCGGCGCGGAGCCCATGAAGGCGAGCAGGTTTTCGAACGAGGGGAAGACCTCTGTGATGTGGCACACAGGGCGTTAGAAGGCGAAGCGCAAGAAAGGAGGAATGCGCAACGTACTTGCGAGCAACACGATGAGGCCGATGGATCCAACCTTGGTGAAGCAGCGGGCGACCTTCTTCTTGCGCTCCCTACTGCGCCACGCCTGCAGGATGCGGGCCTCCTCACCGCCCTCCGAGTCGGCCGGAATGGGCATGTTGGCAGCCGAGCTCGAGCTGGACGGCGCGCTATCGGCGGGCAGGGCGGCGTGCTTAGACGCAGGCGACGAAGGTGCCGTGTTGGCGCGGGACGGGTAGCCGGAGCGAGAATAGGGCGAGCGCCGAGGGTAGATGTGCAGATTGAGCTCAATCAGGTCGTTGAGCTGCGCAGTGCAAGAGCAAGGTTAATTGTGAGGCACCGCAGGATGACGGCCTTCAGACGAACCATCTTCATGCCCAACGGGATCTTGCTCAAACTGTTGAGACCGACACCCCAGGCCGCAAAGACATTGAGAAAGACGAGCGGGCCCTTGATCTTGGCCAGGTCGATGGAGACCTCGTCCGAGACGTTGCGGCCAAACATGAGGTAGCCGGCGGCGCCGACGACGGCGCAAACGCTGAGCGCAATCACCTGTGGAACGAGACGAAGGGTCAGGGCGGACGACGCCTTGAAAGACGGACGCGCACTCACGTAGCTGATGTCGACAACCTGGCGCCAACGCTTCTTGTCCGCCATGTCACGGATGACTGCGGTCGGAGCGGGCGACGGCGTCAGTCTCGATAATGCCCGCTTGAAAACGCTGCGCGAAACTCACTCGTCGGCATGATGGCATGCCCGCCGTACCCGCTCATCAACAGTCCCCCACTAATGCCGATGCGCGCAAGGCCCCAGGTTGGCCAGAGGTCGGTCGACATCGGGTGCAGGATGCTGCCGGGCGAGACGGTCGACGTGAAGCCGTTGAGAAGGATGATGGTGATGAGAGTGAGCGATGTCGCCATGCCGAGCATCGAGGTGAAGGAGAGCAGGTGCATCGGGAGGAAGGTGATGGGCGCAAGGACGAAAAACGCCAACAGCTTGTACTGATCGGTCGAAAAGCGAGGGAGGACGGCCGAAAGGGTGTCGGCGTAGAGGACGACGAGCGCCATCGTCCAGGCGACACACTCGAACACGAACATGGCCGCTAGGTATGGGCGAATGTTGAAGCTGGCGACAGGGAAGGATGGCACGCTTCGGTCAGCGAACGCATCAAGTCACCTCGACGAGAGCCTTCGGACGCACCGCTTGTCGAAGGCAACGCCGATGATGTCCGGGTACGAGAAGGGGTGTTTCGGGTGGTCGAGCATGAGGTTGATCAAGACCAGGAGCCTGCAGAAACGAGCAGGCGAGTCAGCCGTGAACGCGTCAAGTGACAGCGCTGGGGAGCAGCAAGCACGCACGTCCTGTGAGTGACGAAGGCCAAGACCGCCATGAGCGTGCCACCGACCACCCAACCAGCATATGCGATGGCGATGGGGCTGCGGATAGACGAAGCGCGCAGGCATGACAAGCACGGGATGGAAGGCCCTGAGCGTCAGCGCGGTCTGAAATTGCACGAGAAGCAAGCTAGACACGCACCTTGCGAGCAAGCCAGTGCCGATAAGGTCTCCCAAAGAGTTGGACATCTGCCAGAGGTCATCAAGTTCAGCACGCCTGACGCAGTGAAGACGTGATGGAGGAGAAGGAGGAGGAGTCAAGGGCGATGAAGACGTACCGCCTGACCGAACGTCGACCTGCCGACAAACTCCTCCTCGTCCTCCGAGTCGTGACCACCAGCAAGATCTGCGATGTCGCGACGGATGCGGATGTCGATGGCGGAGTCCTCATGCTCGGCGTAGCGGTTCTCCTGGGAGGAAGGGTCGAGCAAGGGTGTCGTCTCGGAAGGCGACATGGCGGAAGGGGCTGCCTGCGACCGACCTACGCGAGCTGGGTTGAAGCGAGGCGGGAGATCTTGCTAGCGTCAGAAGAGCCGAATTGGTGTGCCTGAGAAGTCTGACCGGACTTTGGTAGCCTGGTGAAAGGGATGGATGGGATGTGAGGGAAGCAAGCGTCGACGTCGTCGGACTTGGATGAGTTTTCCTTGCGCCGCCGCCGACGCACGGTTCCCTTCACGCGCAGCCGCAGACAATAATGCTCATGCTCACGATATGAGACAACACGCTGAGTAGAGGTCGGCAAGTCGTGCGTTAAGGGCATGCAAAGCGAACCATGAAGTCTACAGTGTGATGGTCTCTAAAGGAGCGAAGAGTATCTAGGCGCGGGCGCCGGTCTTGTCGCTGCGAAAAGGCAAGGATGGTCAGTATTGTGGTCAGGAAGCATTGCCGTCACCCCCCTGCCTCCAAGCCGCGCTACAGCTTTCGTAAGGGGCGGGGAGATATGACGCGGAAACCGGACTTACTCGGTCAGCGACTCGCCCTCCTCCTCCTCAGCGAGCAGGCGCTCAGCGAGCAGAGCGGCCTGATACACACCAAATCTAGTCAGCATGGTGCGCGAAGAGGCAATGAAAGGCGCGCTTTAGGCGTGAGCTTACCTGGCAGCCGCTACCCGCGCTCGTGATGGCCTGACGGTACACTTTGTCCTGTTGAAGGTTCATGGGAGCAAATTGCGGGGGGTCAGTTCGAGCGTGAGAGGCGCGGATCGCGAGATAAACGTACCTGAACGTCGCCGGCGGCGAAGACGGCCTTGACTGACGTCTGGGCGGTACCGGGGACAGTGACGATGTAGCCGTCCTCGTCCGTCTTAAGCTGGCCCTTGACGAGGTCGACGGCGGGGATGTGGCCGATGGCGTAGAAAAGACCGTTGACCTCGAGCTTCGAAGTCTCCTGCGTCTTGTTGTTGACGATTGTGAGCGCGTTGAGCAAGTCGCCGTCACCGAGGCACTCGGTCGCCTCAGTGTTCCAGAGGATCGTGCACTTGGGGTGGTTCTCGAGGCGCTTGGCCATGATGCGCGACGCGCGGAGCTCGCCCTTGCGGACGAGAACGTAAACGTGCGATGCGTACTTGGTGAGGTCTACGACCGCGACGGACAGTCATGTCAGCCTCGGCATTGTTGTAAGCGCAAGCTGAAGCGAAAAGAAGGGCGTACACATGGCCTCCTCGGCGGCAGAGTCTCCTCCACCGATGACGGCGAGCTTCTTGTTGCGGAAGATGGGGACGGCACCATCACAAACGGCACAGGCCGAAATACCAGACTGCCAGTAGGTCTCCTCTCCAGGAAGGTACAGGCGCTTGGCCGAGGCACCGGTAGCGAGGATAAGCCTAAGGGAAGATCATGTCAGCGCGGTGCAGGGCAGGACAAGGGAACAGCACCCACGAGTCGGCGGTCTCGAAGGCAGATGCGTCGTCCTCCTCTCCCTCACGCCAGTACTTGAACGGGCGCTGCGAGAGGTCGACCTTCGAGATAGTCTCCGTGATGATCTCCGTGCCGAAGTGCTCCCTGCCGTCCAACACCAAATCAGCACTGCAAAAGCGAAAGACGCAGAGCTTGGTACGCACGACTGCTCGCGGAAGAGGTCCATCATCTCCGAGCCGAGGATGCCCTTGGGGAATCCGGGGAAGTTCTCGATGTCGGTCGTGGTCGTGAGCTGACCACCAGCGGCGAAACCGTTGGCCATCATGCCCTGCATCGCGGCGGTTCCAGCGGGTCAGTGACCTTTGACGCTCAAGGACAGTGAATATGTGAAGCTCACCTCAAACATGACGGGCTCGAGCTGCGCTCGTGCGAGGTAGATGGCGGCGGTGTGGCCTGCAGGGCCCGAGCCGATGATGACAACCTTCGAGTGCTTCTTGGAGCTCTTCTCACCCTGGGCCGGGATGGTGAGCTCCTCCTTGGACGGAGTAGAGCCGTTGGGCTGGGCAATCTCGATGGGGGCCATGGTGGAGTCTCGCGAAGTGAGGGACGAGTAGTGCTTAGGAAGGGAGGGCGTGGGCTGAGGGGCGGACGAGGTCGAGCCGAAAGAGCGGCGGGCGGCGGTGGTGGTGAAGAGCGGGGTGCGGCGAAGGAGCAAGGAGGGGGAAGGGGTCCGCTGGAGGACGTGTCTGAACGACGACAGCTTAGGCAAGGAGGGGATGTTCAAGGAGGAAAGGGAAGAAGGCGAGGGCTGAGGATGTCGAGGTCGCGGTTTATGAACGCCGGCCGTCCGTTCAGATCGGCCCCTCCGCGCGCGCGTTCGGCGACTCACGGAATAGCCCACTTATGGCGACACGGCCGAGCAGGTTCGACGCCGGCAACTGAGCTCGCATCACAATGAGTACCCTGCAGCTCGCAGACGTCAAGACCGACACAGAGATTACTGTCTTCTCATCACAAGTCCCCGTGCCTTCTAGCCCTCGCGCGCGCCCGCTCAGTCGTCCCGAAGGACCGGCGCCTCCTCGCCCGCGCGCCACTTGAACTGGCTGCCGTAGTGGTCGTCCCTGAGTTTGTCTTGGCCGACGCCGTAGATGCCCTCGCGCGCGGTCAGGCCCTTGCCGTCCGGCCGAGTGGGGTAGTCGGTCCAGTGCACGCCGCGGCGCTGGAGCTCGGGTACCAGGTACTCGACGATGTCCTCGAAGGTGCCTGTGAGAAGGGGCCTTGTCAGCGTCGGCGCCATCTCTGTGTAATGAGGCAAGGAAGCTCACCAGGCGTAATGGCGTAGCAAAGGTCTGCATGCACGCAGAAGGATCGGTCAGCGCGCGTCTGGCAAGCCGCTGCGAAAGGGCCGAGACGCACTGAACCCATCCAGATCTGCCTCCTCGATCCACTTCTGCAGCTCATCCGCTACGGTCGTAGGCGATCCGACGAGGACTGTAACGCCAGGCAAAAAGTCAGCGTTGCAGGCAAGGAGCGGCCAAGATATGCTGCGCACCGGGGCCCATGCCGCCCAGCTTGAAGTGGTCCGCCAGGACGTCGGCCGTCCATTTCTTGACGTCCGGGAAGAGGGCAGCATATCCTCGCGCGATCTAAGACAGGCACACAAGGTCAGCGCAGAACAATCACAGGCACAAAGCTGCGCAGAACTCACACCTGCGACCGGCGGGGTGCCGACTTCGCGCAAATCGTCCTCGGGTCCGTACTTGGCTAGATCTTGACCGATCCATCTACCCAGCACGCGACACGAGCGCGGTCAGCAATCGCTTCCAAGGGCAAGAGAAACATCGTACGCACCCTCCGAAGAGGACCTTCGCGCCCTCCCTGCTCGCCAGCACACGGTACTCGGCCTCCTTTGCCTTGGCCTTCTCGTCCGTCTCGTCGACGATGACGAGTAGCTTGGCGAGCACCTTGACAGAGTT
Organism: Cystofilobasidium ferigula; assembly: GCA_014825675.1. Lineage (NCBI taxonomy): Eukaryota > Fungi > Basidiomycota > Tremellomycetes > Cystofilobasidiales > Cystofilobasidiaceae > Cystofilobasidium > Cystofilobasidium ferigula. Next base: position 56,145 of record MVAM01000013.1, read on the forward strand.
GCGGTCGCGGCCGTGCTTCTCGACGTTGTCTCGGAGCGCATCGACCTGCGAGCGAATCTGCAGATGAGAGCGTCGAATCAGAAAAAAGACCACAAAGCGGCAAGGTGTCCGGGATATGCACCTTCTGTGCGGAGGGGCCAGACATGAAGACGGCCTCGGCATGGCGCGAGCCAAAATTGATGCCCGCCGAAGACGATCCGGCCTGGTAGAGCAGAGGCGTGCCCTGCGGCGACGGCTCTACCAAGTTGGGGCCCTCCACATTGAACCACTTGCCCTTGTGGTGGATCTTTCGGATGCGCTCTGGGTCAGAGTACAGGTCGCGCTCTTTGTCGAGCACGACAGCGTCATCCCTCCACGAGCTCTCCCAAAGCTTGTAGAGAACGTTCAGGTACTCCTCGGCACGGTTGTATCGTTCGTCGTGCTCGATCTGCTCGCTGAGGCCAAAATTGCGGGCGGCAGAGTCGAGGTACGACGTCACGATGTTGAAGGCAACGCGGCCCTTTGTCAGGTGGTCGAGCGTCGAGAAACGGCGCGCAAGCGCGTACGGGGCGTCATACGTCACCGAGTGGGTGATGCCGAACGCGAGGTTCTTGGTGACGGCGGCAGCGGCCGAAACTGCAGAGCGTGGGCGAGGGAAGTCAACGCTTAGCGCAACATCTTCGCGACAGGGAGCACGCACCCATCAACGTCGGGTCATCGACACCCCACTGAGCGCCTGTCCTGGCAGCTGCGTCGCCGTTACCGCCATAGATGTCTGCGTAGGCGTTGCATGTCAACACTCCGGCTGAGTTATCAAGTGAAAGCGCTTGAGACTCACCATACGCGCCGAGCGTGTCTGCGACGCTGGTGGAGAGTGGCACGTCAAGGCATCAGACCTGAACGCGTCAAGTTAGGCACCCGATACTAGCCGGACTCACAAGAGGCCATGGAAGCGGCCGCGCTCGAGCAACTTGGCAAGCTCGGTCCAGTACTCGATGTCGTGGTAGTTGGCGCTGCGGTCCTTCGGGTGCTTCCAAAGCCCGGGCGATTGGTGGCCTGCAGCAGGAATGAAGCAGGCTCAGCCAGCGGCATCGAAGGGCCGCAAGGTTGACGTACCGCTGGTCGACACTGCAGCAAGGATGGAGATCGAACGTAGGCTCAGTCGACAGTCCTTTCATACAGTCGAAAGAAATGGCGGAGAAAGCGCTCACTGTCAAACGCGTTCAGGATCCATTGCTTCTTGCCCGTGACGGGCTTCTGGGTCTCGGTCGGGTGGTCGGTAGCGGAAGTCTTGTAGGATTGCATGTTGGCGCAGAGGAGAGGAGGCAGAGGACGGAGGGGGAGGAGAGGCAGAGGAGGGAGGTGAGGACGTTGAACGAGTGGGTCAGCCCGACCGACGCCAGCCCGGCCAGAAGGCCAGTCGCGCCGCCGGTGTGTCTGGCTGCAACCCGGTCAGTGCGTGCTTGCTTGAGGGGGCCTGCGTTGTCAGGTCGTGCGGAGGACCGGGATGGCGGGCGATGGGCTACGAAAGGGGCTCGCGCACGTCTTTGGCTCCGAACCTTCGGACGCTGGTCGTTGGGCTGCCGCCCGCACCCACGCATTGAGCCGAACGTGCTACTGGCGTGCTCTGGTGAGCCATGGGCCGACGAGCGGCGACGCAACGACGAGACGAGGCGAGGGCTGACCGCACTACCTCATCTGGCCTGCTAACTCCCTGCCTGACAACACCATCCATCCCCCCCTCTGACCCATCCTGAACCGCCGCCATGCCCTCCGTCGCCGCCGCCCCCCAGCCTGTCCTCCCGACGTCCTTCCCTGGCTCGGACAAGCTCATCCACAAGCCGCTCGTCCCAACCGGCGCCCTGGACGAGCAGACGTACCCTCGCGAGCAGCTGACGCCTGCTCTTGGCCTGCGCTTCGGCAAAAGCGTCAAGCTCAAGGAGATCCTCAGCCTGCCCGAGCAGGAGCGCACCCCTCTGTTGCACGATCTTGTCATCCTCAGTGCGTCCCGTGCTCTGCCGAGCAGCTAATGTACATCGGACAGATCCCCTCACACTACCCCAATAGTCTCGCAGAACGGCGTCGTCTTCTTCCAGGATCAGCAGGAGATCGTCCCTGAGGACATCGGCCGTCTCGCCCTCCTCCTCGGCGAGCTTGCGGGCAAGCCTGCGGACTCGACGCTGCACATGTATGTGTGAAGCTAGTACGCTTGCAACAGATCGCGACGCTAACCGGTTGTTTGCCTTGCTGCTCTTAAGTCACCCCACGCAGGAGCTTTCGGAGAACGGCCTGCCGCTCGGCAAGATCGACTCGAAGCCGGACGCCGAGGGTCGCCAAATCTGTGGGTTCATCCCTTTCTGGCCCTGTTACACAGCGCTCATCGCTGACACCACGCTCTCCTCAGCGTTTGCCGACAAAGGCTTCACGTCGAAGGGCTGGCACACGGATGTGAGTTCTTCACCCTATCCTCTTGAGTCTGACCTCGTGTTCCAATACCTTCATTCAAGGGTTAAGCGAAGATCACAGCGCTGACGGTCCTTCACGACGTGCGCAGGTCGCCTTCGAGCCCAAGCCGGCGCTCTTTTCGCTCCTTCAAATGCACACGCTTCCTCGCACCGGCGGTGACACGCTCTGGTCGAGCAACTACCACGCTTACGACTCGCTCACGCCGGCGTACAAGCGCTTCCTCGACGGCCTGACGGCCACGCACGACGCCGAGCGGTTCCGCACTCAATCCCGCCTGAACGGATTCAAACTGCGCACCGAGCCCCGCGGCTCGCCCGACAACCAAGGCGACGCGTTCCAGGCGGTGCACCCGGTCGTGCGCACGAACCAAGTGACGGGCCAGAAGGCGCTGTACGTCAACATTACGTTCACGACGCGCATCAACGAGCTGTCGGAGGATGAGAGCCGGTCCGTGCTCGACTACCTGTTCAAGGTGCAGCACGAGAGCCACGAGGCACACGTCAAGTACCACTGGTCGCACAAGGACCTCGCCATCTGGTCCAACTCGGTCGTCAATCAGCGCGTCCCCTCTCATCGTTGTCTATGATCAAACCTCGCTGACGTCCGTTTCACTCAACAGCCTCGCAACGTTCGATTTCAAGGAGCACCGAGCAGGTGACCGCGCGGTTGTTGTCGGCGAGGCGCCCTACAACGATCCCCACTCTGTCTCGCGCAGCGACTGGCTCGCTGCGCACGGACAACTGTAAAGAAGACCTTTTTTGTAGTCTACGCTCTTCGATCTCCATGCATTTACTTACCTCAGCTTGAGCGACTCATGCGAGAAGCACGACGCCCTCGCGAAAAACGACTTGCGAGCACGAGTAAACTGGTCGACAGCTGTCGAGCATCGGCAGTTCTGTCAGCCAACAATTCAATTTGCCTGACTACACTCCCCAGTCCACAGCTCCGCAATCAAGGGCGGTGAACGGATACAGTTACACTTGTCTACAAGCATCCCCTTTATAAGCATAACCTCCCTATAAGGATCGACTTGACTTTGACCATAACTGTGCCAGGCGCCGCGAGGGCAACTCTTAAAAGAGTAACCCTCCCCCCCCCCCCCCCTCTACAAGAATGCAAAAGATGGCTACGAAAACTAATATTCTGCGGAGGTGTGACTGTACACAGGGAACATGCCATCTAAGAAACAAAGTTCGAACTCTCCAATCCCCTTCAGAAAATCCTGGCGACCACCTCCCGGACTCTCTCGACGAGGTCGCGTGCTAGCGAGTTGCTGCTCAGCGCGTCCGTCGCGAGGAAGCAGTACAATGCGGCGGTAACGAACGGCAGGAGGGCACCAGCTTTGAGCAGTCGGCGGCGGCGGATCGCGCGCGGGACGTTGACCTCGACCAGCGCGGCCTTCTCGCCTGGCACGAGGCGAGTTGCGAGCCAGTCGTCCCAGTAGACCTTGCTAGTGATGTGCGCGAGCCCGACTGCAACGGACAGAATGTGGCGGCTGTCAGCCCCTGATCAGACCACCAACAGAGAGCGAGGGGACGTACAGCCAGTGACCCAGTTGGGCACCGTCACGAGCCCTCGTCCGCCGACGCGCCACCAGCTGGTGCACTGCGTCGACTTCATGCTCGATCCGGTGAGCTTACGCTGCACCTCCTCGTTGTGCCGCTCGAACGCATCCTCTCGCGGCTGCAGGGACGTGATGTTGTGCTCGACCATCTGCGCAGCCGATGAGGTCGTCAGTCCCGGAGATTCACCTAGTCGGGAGGGATGCTCGACGTACACCTTTGACAAGTAGCGCGTTGAGCTTCGTCTTGCAGCCGATGGTGAAGCCCCAGCTTCCAGCGATGGCGTTCGGCCCGAGGATCTGGAAGTAGTTCGGGAACTGCAGGCACCGACATGAAGTCTGTCAACGCGCTGCAAGTAGCTCTGCGTGCAGTAGAGCGCACCTTGGGCACGGCCGTGCCGAGGTACGCCTGAGGCCCGCCGATGTTCTTCCAGTGCTGCTGAAGGTCGACGTCCTTCTGCTGCCCCTTGAGGCCGATGTTCACGCCTACACCGTGCTCGGCAACGTTGGACCCGGTGGCGAAGATGACGACGTCAAAGTGGTGCTCCTTGCCGTCGGCCGTGATGAAGCCGTCCTGATTGGCGCGGACGATGGGGCTGTTGGTTAGGTGAACGTTGGGTCGGTGCAGGGTCTCAAGCCACTGCAGGTTGAACGCCGGCCGCTTGCAACCGAGGGCTGAAAAAGGAAAGCAGGGAGATAGATCAGCTTCTGTCCGGTCAGCCTGCGCAAGGGGGTGTTGAGAAGGCTCACGATAGTTGGGCGTGAGAGCGCTTCGAGTGAAGGGTGCTCGGGGGTTATCAGCGCGCAGTTCTACAGCTAGAGGAGCGAGGGGGACGGAACGCACTCGAGGTACTCGGGGGGAGCGGTCTTACGCAGGTACGTCAGCAGCTCGATCTCGTCCTTCGTCGGTCGGGCTTGTGGCTCCGCACGCGCGCGCCAGCGGTCGTTGCTCTGCAGGGAGGCAAAGAGACGGTCAGGATCTCGGTGCCTTTAAGATGCCCACATGCAGCGGGAGGACGCACCTCCCGATACCGCGCGAGACGGTGGAAGCGACACACCTGAACAAAAAGTCGAAAGCGGTGGAGGCGCTGCGCAAAAGGGATCCACCTGAATACCCATTTGATGAGCGGGCTGTACTCGATGTTGACTGCGCGATGAGGGAGAGATCGACCGTCAGCTTGCGGCCCTTGCAAATGAGGTTAGAGAACCGACCCTTCGGGATGAAGTAGCCACCGCTACGGATAAAGTGCGTGAGCTGCACACCAGGCAGAGCGGCAACCCCAGGCTGCAGTGCGTGCGGTCGATTCAGCCGAACTCTGCGCTAAGCACAAGAGGAAGCAACGACACACGATGAGCTGGATGCCGGAGGAGCCGTTCCCGAGGACGGCGATGCGCTTGCCGGCCAGCTGGACGCTGCTGTCCCAGTGAAGGTTGTGGAAGAACTTGCTCTGGAACTGGTCGAATCCCTCGATGACGGGGATCAAGGGCGTCGAGAGCGGGCCGTTGGCGGAGATGATCACGTCGGCCTCGACTGTGTACGTCGAGTTGTCGGTCGTGCGCCGGATGGTGATCGTGTGCGACTGCGTCCCGTCATGCCATTCCGAGCCCACGTACTCCGAGTTGAAGGCGAAGCTCGAGCGCAGGCCGTGCTTGTCGACGAGCGACTCCCAGTACGCCAGAACCTCGGGCTGCTCAGCGTAGAGTCTCGACCAGTCGGGGTTGAGGTCCGAGTAGAGCGAGTAAAGGTGGATGGGAACGTCGACGCCTGCGGCCGGAGAAGAGCGCAGCACCAAGGTCAACTCTGCGTAGTGAGAGCACGCAGCAGATGAGGACGCACCTGCTCCAGGCCATTTGGAGTCGCGCCAGACGCCGCCGAGTGCCTCGCGCTTCTCAAAGACCTGGATGTGACGGGAGAGAGGTGGGGCGTCAGGATGAGGGACGCCTTTGGCGGCATCGCGCCGCTGGACCACTCACCGTGAGCTTGACCCGCGCGCCGAGATCCTGCTTGAGTCGGATCGCCTGTGCGATGCCCGACATGCCGCCGCCGACGATGGCGACGCGGATCGGGCGCTGTGCTGAGAAGTCTGCCATGCTGTCTGGTCGCCAAGAGAAGGACGGGAGGAGCAGGTCGACGACGAGGGGGAGATGAAGGCAGGGAAGCGGAAGGAAGCCCTGCGCAAGCCCTTCCCTTCTCGCCCTGGATCAGCCAGCCCCGTCAGCACCCGGAGCCCTTTGCGCGCGCAATGGCTGGCTCGTCAGTCAACGGCGCGAGGGTCATGTCGCGAGCGTCGGCGGTTTGGCCGACGCTTGCGCGACTTCAGCGGCCCGGATGAACAAATGGAGCGACCACGCCATCCCCACCTACTTCAGCATGACGGTCGGCCATCGCCTTCGCCCGACGCACCAAGCACCAGCGGAGGGCGTGCGTCAACGGGGCTGGGCGGCGGCTTGAGTCGAGGACGACAAGGGCGTGCACCCTCCTCCCATCCATCCTCAGCTCAGCCCCGCCCTGCCTCCTCTTCAGCCCGCCGCCCTGCAACCTCGCCGCCATGCTTCAGTCTCCGCCCCAGCCTTTCGCCTCGTCCAGTCACGACCTCGCCGGTCCGACGCTTTCCAGCAGGCTCGCTGGCTATGACGGTTTTGCGACGCCAGCCCAGCAGTCAGCCCTGCTCCTGCACGCGCCCAAGGAGCGTTACACCCTGGCCAAGATTCCACTGCCGGCACTCGAAGCACCGACTGAAGTACTCGTCCGCGTCGAGGCCATTGGTCTCAACCCCGTGTGAGTCCGCTTGCGTAACAAGGGGAGGGGAAGGTAGAGACATTGTCGACTCTCGGCAGCCCGGCGGGGTTGACGTCGTCCGCAGGCGCTGCCCGCAGTGCCGCCCTTGTCTTGACCCACTTGCGTCGACCGAGAGCTGACAATGGGCCTCTTCGACAGCGACTGGAAGTCGGCCGACTATGGCTTCGCACTGCCTGTTCTTCCTGCGCTCAACGGGCGCGATCTCGCGGGCACCGTCGTTCGTGTGGGTTCGGCTGTTTCGCGCGTCAAGGTCGGCGACAAAGTCTTTGGCCCCTCGACCCAGTATCGAGACTACAGGACGTCGGCCTTCCAGCAGTTTGCCATCGCGTACGAAAGCTCGCTGGGGCTCGTCCCAAAGGAGTCGTCAGTTGAGCAGTGCGCAGCGATCGGTGCGTGCGCGCGGACTTTTCGTCGTTCCTCCGTCCATCGCTGAATCTCACCCTCATGTTTTCGCAGGCGTCGGCGCCGTCGCTGCAGCACTGGCCATCGGTGGTGCCCTCGGCCTCCCTATTGGCCCCTTCTCGCCCCGGAAGTTGAGCATCGGCGCCGAGGGTGAGGAGGGCTACCCTCCAGTCGAGCCTTCCACTGCAGTGGATGACCTTCGCCCCCTTCCATCGGCGGCGACGCCAGCGCCCAAGGACCACCTCCTCATCTGGGGCGGTGGGACTGTCTCGGGCTTCCTTGCCGCTCAGCTTGCGCTTCACGCCGGCTTGAACGTCATCGTCGTCGCCTCGCTCGCTCGACACGGCGAGCGTCTTCGCGCACTCGGCGTCGGTGAGTTGCTTAGCGCTGTTACGTCCTTTGCGCTTCATTGAATATCGCCTCGCCCCCTGCAGAGCACATCATTGAGCGTAACGACCCTGAGCAAGCCGTCCTCGACATTCGCAAGCTTACCGGCGGCAAGCTTCGCTACGCCATCGACTGCGTCGGCAAGTCGACAGCAACACACGCGATGGAGTCTCTAGACGGCGACGTCGAGAGCGTCCTCGTCGGTCTCTCTGGGCTGCCGAAGCCTTCCTCGAACAAGGTCGCCGTGCGCGAAGTCGTGCGTTCTTCCCCGCGCCGTCTGCTCAGTATCAAGGCTGACATCCTGATCTCGCCCGCAGCAAATCAAAACTTTTCACACAAACGAGGCCGTCGGCCGCGGCCTCATGACGCTGTTAGAGGACCTCATCGAGTCGGGTCAGCTCACCTTGCCACCAGTCGAGATCATTGAAGGCACGCTCGAGGAGGCTGTGAACGTGCGTCTTGCTCATTGCTGCTGACAGTTTGTGCTGACTTGGGGCGCTTCTTGCTTGCTTCAGGGTGGTCTTGACCGATTGCGCTCTGGCAACGTAGGGTTCGGTAGGCTCGTCGTCCGCGTTCAGCATGTCTGAGGAGCGGTCCTAGGACTCGCTCTTTCTCTACCAGCATTGTAGATATCTCTTTTTTTGACGAACGGGATGTCATGGTTGTATGTCGATAATGAGCGACGTTTTTGCGAAGTATATCAGCCGGTGAAGCGCGAGCTTGCACAGCCGCCTCTACGGCGGGTGAGGAAAGAAGCCCATGATGTGTCGATGATGAAGAATGTTCAATCGCTCATCTATACAAGAAGGTCTATATAGGAAGATACTCAGACCAAGACAGACCAAGACAACGATACGCAGCCATCCTCCCTTCCTTTTGTGAAAGCCGTTCCACTTCGTCTCCACGGTCAAGCTAACTGCTTGTCGCTGTTGTCCTTGACGTCGGGCGTGTCGACCTCGGCGGCCTTAGCGTCGCCCGGCGCCTGTTCATCGAGGTACTCGACCGGCGGCAGGTTGTTGAGGCCCTGCTCCTCGCGCTGGATGGCGTAGCACACGGCGTGGAAGATCGGGTAAACGGCGATGCCGTAGATCGCCAAATTGGTCGCCGCGACCTGCGAGGAGTTGCAAACTGGTCGTCAGCCAGGCAAGCGGCTACGTGAATTCGCGAATCACGGACGTTGATGACGGGAAGCTTGCCAGCCGAGATGCCGTACGTGATGGTGCTTGAGAGCGACCTGCAGTGCATCAAACCTGCAGTCAGCACGACTGAAGGATAGAAGGGGATGGGAAAGCAAGGACGCACTCGACGACGCGCATGCACGAAACCTGGCGGCCCATCTCCTCACCGACAGCGTGCGCGGCGACCACCCAATAGAGCCAGTTGTACAGGAGTTGGCTAGAAACTGAGTTGAGGACGATAGGCACCCAGGCGTTGCCGAAGCCGGGGCTGGACCAGTCGAAGACAGGCGCTGCCGCCATGTGGAAAAAGTGGTATTGCTGATATCAGGACGGTCCGTCAGCAATTCGGCTCAGCGTAAGAATAAAGTCGCGAGGTACAAACTGCGACTAACGTTCACGAAAAAGTGGATCCAGCTGTAGCCGAGGCCTGCGGTCAGGAGGAAGCCGACTGTGCCGGCGCGAATTCGGAACGAGAACCTCTTGTTGTCAAGGAAGGTCTGCCGAAGCAAAGCAGGTCAGCATGGCGCTTGAGGGAGAAGAAGCAGAGGAGTAAGACGGACGCCTAGTGCCCAGATGAGGCTCTGGTTGAGAAGGGCGACAACGAGCGACGAGAGCGCGCGCGAGCGCACAGTCATGTAGTTCGCCAGGTAGGCCCCGGTGCTTCCCGATCCCCATTGCGTCATCTACGCAGCGTTTGAAGAGCAGGGACTGTCAGGTCGGACGTTGGTGGCTGAGGGAAGGACGACGTACGAAGAATGCGATGCTGTAGAGCAAGTTGCGCGGCTTTGTCCATACGCGCAGCGTCGCCTTCACCTCCGCGACGAAGCCATCCTTGTTCGAGACGACCGTCGGTGTACGCCCGTCGGTCCGCTGAACCTGGTCGGCGTTCGATAGTAGGGCGGCGAAAAGGGGGCCGAGGCACTGGAGCGCGATGAAGACGGCGTAGGTGTTGGTACCGACCCCTCCGGCGTTTTTCATATTGGCGTTCAGCCCGAGATTCAGGCTGCCGCCTATGACTGAGCCAAACTGACTGTTTGAGAGAGGGGGCGTACGAATCAGCCGAGGGTGGAAGAGGAGGAGAAATTCAAAGCGCACTTCAATGATAACCAGATGGCGACTGCTCGTCCACGCCGATGGGCTTCCGGATACGAGACGATGAGGTTGCCCTCCGTGGCCCAGAAGAGGCTGACAAAAGGCGCAAGATGTTAGTTGGGAGGCCGGCCGTGAAACCGCAAGGACGTACCCTGCGCCCAAGCCGCAAATCGCGGCCCCTAGGATGACAGGCCACTGCGTGCCGAACTTAGTGTTGCAGTAGAGACCAGCGGCGCTGCGTGCAAGTTACGGAAGGACCTCGTCAGCGAGTGCGTTGCAGTCCCAGCCGTACGCCCGACTTACTACGGCGCGTAGCCACACGCAGCGATCATGAGCGAGTAGCGAGAGCCGATTTTGCCTAGCAGGGCCGGCGAAAGGATGCCTACGACGACCATGAGCGAGAAGAGAACGGCCTGAACAAGGGGCGGGTGTCAGAACTTTACAGACAGGTAGAAGAACAAAACAAATCTCACGTTGGCTGTGTTACCGGTCGCCGCACTTTGAAGGCCGCCCGCGCCGAGGTTGGCCATCGCCCCCCATACTGTCGAACCCTCTGTCAGCCGACTGCTAAGGCTCAGATTGAGGCGAAAGATACTTACTTCCCGGGCAGCAGAAGGACACGAGGCCGAGGATCGCAGCCTGCGTCAGGCTTGAGCGAAACCAGTGCACTTTTTTGATGGCGAGGTCGTCGGTGGAAGATGAGTTGAACATAAGGGGCGACCGAAGGACGGTTGGCGAGGTATGCTGGATAGAGGGAGCTGCACGAGACGAAGGAGGTAAGCTTGTATCTTGCCTCTCGAAGGCCGAACGACTCACTGAGATGCTTGCGCAGCCGTGGCCCAGTCGTTGAAGCACTTCATAGGGCGGGGTCTGGACATTACCGACGCAGAGCCGCCCGCTGGCGCGCCAGCATCCAGGAAGAGCACGTCGATTTTACTCACATCTTCTCGCCTTTGGAACACAACATAGCACGGCATAAGGACTGCGATGGAACTGCGCGTCGCTATCAGCCGGTTGCGAAGGCGCGCATCAGCGGCAAGTGGCGAACAGGAATACACCGATGGACCGCACATTCGGTCAACTCCGCCCCTTCCCTGCGCACGCCCACAACAGTGCCTAGAGCACAGGGCCGAGACGCTTCACAAAGCGCTCGACATCAGCCTGGTCAGTCTCCAAACGATGTACAATTCAGAACCGGCATGAGCGGCGACCGTGCGGGTTAGCGTTGCTTCGGAATGGCGCGAAGATGGGAGGACGGCTGGTCAGCGCGCTTATCGGCCGCGCGATGGGCGACGGGCGCGATGCGAAGAGCGATTCAGCGTGGTGGAAGGCGGTGGAGGATATCGGATTGAGGGCACGCGAGTAGCTGTGAGTCCGTCCTGCTGGTCAGCTAAGGTTCGTTGGAGAGAATTTACCATGGACAAAAGGCAGGTGCGTCGCGCGAGGGAGCAGATGAACAAAGTACACAGCAAGGGCTGACAGGGAAACGATAGGGCGAGAAAGGGTCCGTGGCGGCGAAGGAAGGCAGAAGGGGAAGAGGCTTTAGGACGTCTACGCGCTGTTGGACGGCAGCTCGTACCTGCAATGACAAACGAGAAGAGTTAGATCAGCTCTATAGCGACGGAAGCTTTGCCAGAACGCACGGGCAGTCGATGTCGGAGACCTGAGTCGAAGCGTGCGACGTGCCGATGCGGCCGGTTGCCTTGAGGTCGAGCTCGAGTCGCAGTTTCAGCGACGAGCGCGTTGTACCGGTCCAAATGTGCTGACAGGCATCGTAGAATTTGGCCCCTGTTGAACAAAGGCGGGGCCATCAGTCTTTACTTCAGAGCGCAGAGCATGGTGGGACGCACAGGTCGTGTCGCTCGAGTTGATGGCAGAGTACTGGAAGTGGATCGGCATCTTGAAGTTATACAGCTCCTTGGCTGGCATCGTGCCCTCCCAGTGGCCCGACCCGACCTTTTTGTTGCTGTCGATGAAGAAAACCCTAGCATCGACCGCCGACATGTGGACCGGGATGTAGGTCGAGCCAGTGTCGGCTTGGAGCGAGAGCGTCGTGTTAAAGTCAAAGTTGGCTGGCGTACGCGAGAAAGAGATGTAGTCGGACGTGTTGGTGGCGCCCTCGATGGGCTGGAAGGGTTGTTTCGTTGCGAAAGCAAAAGAGGGGACCTGCAGCGCGCGTCGTAAGAGTCAGGCTGGCGCGATAGACTGAATGAACAGAGGTAATCGCACCCTCGGGATCAAAAAGTACACAAGCAGGGCCGTACTGAAAGTAGAAAAACATGTGTCAGCACTGGCAAGGCATAGGAAAGATCTGCCTCAACGCACGCGATGACTGTAGCAAAGCCAGCCCAGACGAGGACGATGCGCAGGCTGAAGCGGCCGCAGCACCGATCGCGGTCCTCATCGCGGACGAACGCTTTCCACTTGTTGGCTCGGCGTGCGGCGCGTTCCTCACGTCGGCCTTTGCGCGAAAGGTCGTGCAGCTCAGACTTCTTCCAGCTGCTCAGGCGGCGTGAACGTCGGCTTCAGCACCTAGCACGCACGCGACAAGGAGCGTCAAAAAGACACACTCGGCTCCGAGCACAGGGACAGTAACGAGCTCGCTAATCTGACGCTGCGCGTCGCTCATGTTGCTCCCTCCGCCGCCCTTCTTGTCCTGGGGGTACATGCCTCGAGCGCCGAGGAGCGATGCGTTTGAGTCGTAAGCGTGCGTGCTGCCGGCCACCGACGACCTGTTCAGCCCACCGGAGTTGATAGGTTGTCCTCTACCGACTGGTATCCCGCCATAGACTGAGGGCGTCGAGGAGTATGTTGACATGGCGCGGGAGGACCGGGAGTTGCTGCGCAAGGGCATGCACGAGGAAGGCGGTTAACATTATGTCTCCTCGGCCGCTCCGAAACTCGTAAGCTCACCGAGCATTGGCGACGAAGCGCTCGCCTTCGATGCCGGGTCCGAGGTGAGGTCGAGCGGAGTAGCGAGGGCCAGCGTTGTTGAAGTCTGCAAAGAGGGCGGGCAGCCAGCAAAGGCAGGCGAACATGAGCTTGAAAGGTTGTTGCAGGACTCGTTGGCTTCGAAGAAAACGCACCGGCGTAGACGTCCCAGTCCTCCTCGTTCCCCTCGCCCTCGGGCGCGCCGTAGCCGTCCTCATCGTCCTCTGCGTACTTGTCCCTAGCCCCTCGAAGCGGCCTCGGCGTCGCCTCTTCCGCCTCGTCCCGGTAGAAACCCACGCTCTCGCCTGCGCAGTAGCTCCCGCGCTGTGACTGGTTACGCGAGCCTTCCTGTGAGCTGCGAGCGGGCGGGTAGGTCGGGCGCGAGGCGGACGACTGGTGCGAGTAGGACGGGAGCTGCGACTGGTGCCGCGGGCGGCTCGAGTACTCCCGAGGTGATGTCGGAGGTGAGAATGACGCGTCGCGCAGCGGAATGGACTCCTGAGGCGGGGGAAGAGGCATGCCGCGTGTCTTGAAGCCCTAGCCAGGTTCGAGGGGGAGAGAGGTTGAGGGAGGAAGCACGAAGGAGACGCCCGTCGGTCACTCCGCGGAAAGAGGAGGCTTGCGACGAGTCGCGCGGCAGGTGGCTGCCGGGGTGTCGTGAGTGATGAGAAAACTATGCAAGGAGACCGAGGGGGGAGCGTCCTGGGCCGTTGTGCGCTGGCTGATCGACAAAGGGAGGAGGTGTAGCGTGCAGGACGAAAGCAGCATAGGGCTGAGCGCGATGGGTCGCGGCCGGGAAGCAAGAGCGCGCAGCACGCCGCCGCTTCGTGAATGAGGACGAGCGCACAGAGCCTCGCATGCCGTCCGAACACAGCTTCGTGGCCATAGATAGCATCTGCGGCACGCTCAAAGTCCGTTGAACCTGCGTGTTTGTGCCTTCAGGAGAGCTCGAGCTGCAGACCCTGGTCCCCCCGCGGGCAGAAGCGCTGATCAACCCTTCTTCTCCTTGACCCGTGCGCTGACTGTGAGACCGTCAGGCAGCAAGCACGACGCCGGGCTCTCATTTAGAGCTGCCCCTACTCGAGATCCTCGACCTTGCATGAGGGCTGCGGTGTCAGGGCCAGCGAAGGGCTAAATCTCCGGCAAGCGCAGCAGCCCAACCGACTTCCTGCAGGCCAAGCCTTTGGCTCTCGCTGCTTGGGACCGGGACTGGCCAGACGAGCACTAGCAGTACTCGGTGGGCGTGGTTCAGCGTCTCTAGGCATAGTGCGTCGCACCTCTGTTCCGTTGTCGAGGACATACATGCGCGCTTCATACGCGCGGCACGCGCTCCTTGCCGGGGCGACGTTGTCCCCTCCTTCGGTCTTTTCTGGAGAGGACCGGGTTGCGAAGAACTAGATTCTGGTACCAGTATTGCTGTCCAGCGCCAAGCTGTCAGCTACACGACGAGCCTGGAGAGTGCGGGTGACGGTCAACGAGTGCCGCAGGGAAGGTCCGAAGCGCCGGCGTCATGACTCCAGCCCCCGCCCCGCAACGCCGGCTGGCCTCCGACCACATCACCCTGGCTTTCTCAAGACCCCTCCCAAGCATCGGACCCTTGCCCTTCAGCTCTAGCCATGCCCATCAAGCTCACTATCGTGCGTATGTTTTGTTCCGTAGAGCTGTCAGGACAAACTACATTGCTGAAACGCGACTCCTCTTGCTTCGCCTGCTGCGACAGGTCCGCCACGGCGAATCGGTCGGTCAGTCCAGAGCTCTCCTACTCGTCGAGCAGCTGGCGGCCTCCTCTGGTCTCTAGGTCGAGAGTTGGTGCTAACTCTTTGCGTCGCGTTGTGATCTCCCGTTCTAGACAATCTCGTGCGTCTCGATCTGCGCATCTTCGCCCATCGTAGACACCCTGATTGAGCCTGCTTTGCACTTGCCTCCCCCGCCTTTCATAGGGCAGCGTCTGGGCCGGCTCAAGGGATGCACCGCTTTCGAACCACGGCATGAACCAGGTGTGTTCGCTTGCTGCTGTAGGCTGAGGCTTCACTGGCTCACTCAGCTTGCTCTTCTACTTGCGCAGGCGAAGGCGGTCGGCGCCGCCTTCAAGGACGTGCCCATCACCGCCGTTTACGCATCTCCGTTGGTGAGCCCCTTCCCAAATTTGTCTGATTACGGAAGACAGGGGACCGGGGATGCTGCTCGCCCTCGGCGAGGTCGTGCTGGCGCAGTGCTCATCTGCCAGAGCTCGGGACTGACCCAGAGTTTCCTTTGGTTGCGCAGCTTCGTGCACGCTGGACGGCTGAGCAGATTCACAAGCAAAACATGGCCTCGCCCGACCTGCCGCCCATCACCTTTTCGCCGCTGCTGCAAGAGCAACACTTCGGCCAGGCTGAGGGGCAGTCGTGGGAGTCGGGCAAGTGGACGCGCAAGCCGACGCGGACGTTCAAGTTCGACGACGGCGAGTCGCTGCAGGACGTTGCGGCGCGTACGGAACGGTGAGATCATTGCAAAGCTGCTCAACGAGCGCGCCAGCGCCGGACGCTGATCTGGCCTTTATTCTACGCTCTTTGTGCGCAGTGGCTTCGACTCTTTCATCCTTCCGCACGTCCGGGAGGCTGCGCGGACGGGAGAGAACCGGCACATTGTCGTCGTCGCGCACGGCATCCACAACTCTGAGATGATCGGCACGATTCTTCGCCGGCGGACGAACGACCGCAGCCTGGAAACGAACGACTGCCGCACAGGCCCGATGACCAATACCGGTGAGGTCTGCTTGCGCTACCAGATTGACTCACCACTCTGCTGACGTCCCCTCGCTCTCTTCAGGCTTCCATACAGTCCTGCTCGACCTAGATTCTGCTGCGCCGAGCAATCTTCCCGCCGTCACCCCCTCCGCCTCTTCCACCCCTGCCGACCCCAAGAACCCGTCCTCAGTCCCTCCCGCTCCGGCGCCCATCACGCCCGACACGGCCGAGGATCGCCCGCGGCTCAAGGTCCAGCTCGTCGGAGTCAACAACATTGATCACCTGCAGGGCGTCAAGCGGCAGCCGGGCGGGATCGGCAGCACGGCGTTCGACGCCAGGCAGCAGAGCATGCGCGACTTCATCTCGGGCGGCGGGCAGGCCAAGTAGTCGGTACGCGCAAGCACCTTGTAGACTAGAGAATGTACGACGGAATAGAAAAGCCTTGAATCATCGCGATGTCGTCGAGTTGCGCAGCCAAGGAGGGTTGCGCAGTTGAGGAGTGTCGTCGCAATACTCCTTCTCGCCAGGACTCGTATCAGGACAGGTACATGTACGCTTCCTGCCCACCATGTGCCGTGTCCGACCTTTGAAGTCGGTCGAGTGCACTCCCACGAAGCAAGGCCATTCTTTGTGCCGCTGAGCGACTGCGCCGGAAAGCGCGCGACCTCGATTCGCAGCCCGAAGTCCGTTCCCTCCGACCTGTACCCTGGTTCCTACCAGCTTAAGGACATTCCCCTTCTGAAAGCCGCCTCACCGGCTAGAATGTCGTACTTCGAAGGTCGACACGAGCACCATGCCATCGTCGACCCGACGGGCAACGCCGCCCTGCCGCGCGGCAACCTCATCCTCGTCCACGCGCTCTGCCAGGGCCTCGCCTGGGGCGTCGTCTTCCCCCTCGGTATGGTCCTCGGGCTCAAGAAGAGCAGATGGCATGTCCCCGTCCAGGTGACTGGTCTCGCTCTGACGGGTACGGGCTACATCCTCGGTGCGTGCAGGTTCGAGCTGCCTTCCTTCGCCAAGCTGCGGCGGGCTGACGAACGCCTGGTCGCTTCCCTCCGGCACGCTGCAGGCCATCACCACGGCGGCGAGCGGCAGTACGCACCTGCAGTGAGTGCTACGAAGCTTTAGATCTCGTGATGGATGCGCGCTGACCGTCCGTCTTGCTTGACCGTAGGCTCGTGCGTTCTCGCAGATTGGCTCGTCTCCGCCCGCGCGTAGGCTGACATCCGTTCCTTCCTTTGCAGACGGACCCACGGCGCTCGCCCTCATGGCCTTGCTGGTCATAGTGAGTCTGCTGCTTCAAAGCTGCACTTTATCTCAGCTTACCTCCGTTCACCCTGCAGCAAGCGAGCACGGGCGCGTACCTCAAGCTGCACATCGACCGGCTGCGCGCCACCCCCCTGGTCCTGCACAAGGTCACCGGCCGCTTGTACCCGCTCGTCGGCGCGCTTCAAATTCTGCTCGGCATCCAGACATGGTGGGGGCTCTGTCTGGGCGAGGAGGCGCTGCAGTGCTACGCGCATCACGTATGTCGGCCCGTCGACACTCCCGTGCGCGCGCGCGCTGACAGAATCAAGCGGACCGCAGACCTTCGGCTTTTCCTATGTCTTATACGGGACGCTCCTGGCGGTGAGCTTGTACTCCATTTATTGCGTCGAGGTCCCTGTTGACTTGCTCCGGCCCCCAGATCATGGCGTATTGCGGTCAAGAGTGGCTCAAGCGCAAGGGTCAGAGTCAGGAGCTTTACGTGCGTCTTACCCTCAGCCCATTCTCCTCTCGCCTGCCTGACTCGATGTTACGCGCTGTAGGATTCGCTCATGATCGTCACGTTCGGCATCATCAACGTTCGTCTCAAGCTTGTGTCTTGCTGAGGTTCAGCACTGACCTCCGCCCGCCATCCAGACGTTCTCGATGCGCCACTCGAATGGATGGTCTATGAAAGACCTCCAGCACACAGCGGTACGCTCTGGCTTCTTTACGGTATTGAGCTGTCTGATTTGTAGCTAAAAGTCCTCCGCCGCCTGTAGCTTGGAGTACTCTGGTGGGCTGGCGGAGCGCTGGGCGTCTTCATGTCGATGGGCGGCAAGCGGCACTGGGTGCCAGCAATGGTGTACGTCGCCCTTCCTCTTTTATGAGCGCTCGAAAACAGCTGACGTCGGCCATTCCGCAGTTTCATCATGACCGGCTTCGCTTTTGGCGCGCACACGCAGCACGTCGAGGGCTCGACGATGATCCACACGATCCTTGGCTCGTCCATGGCGGCGGCCGGCGCGGCGCGCATCATCGAGATCTGCTTCGTCCTCAAGGAGGGCTACGGCGATCAGGAGAACGTCGTCTCGTGGCAGCACCTCTACGTGAGTTGGACGTCTGTCAGGTCGTTCTGATTGAAGCAGGCCGCTAAACGAGATGTTGAACTCGCAGCCTTTCCTTCTAACCCTCACAGGGTGAGCCTCATTCCCAAACCGCTTTATCACGGCTTCGCTGACGATCGTGTCTTTTTCTTCAGATGCATCTTCGCCTCTGCGACTGACGAGCAGATCAAGGCGTTGAACGCGCACAACATCGACCCGACGACGTACCTGCTGGGCGAGTTTTGCCCGTGTCTCGTGTCTCGGTGTACGCTGCTGACGCTTGCTTCTGCCATGCAGTCATATTTTCGGTTTCGTTCGCGATATACCTGCTCGTCGTCCTGATCATCACGGCCTACATCTCGCCAACCTTCGGCGTGTCGAGCCCTTCCGACTCGCCCTCCTTGCTCGAAAACGGCAGAAGCTCATTTGCAGGGCTGTTTTCCCGCCCTCCGCCGAAGGACGAGCAGGGGTACGATCTCGTCGAAGGTGGAGAGGTGTTTGAGCTCGGTCAGGAGGAGGGCGAGGGGAGTGAAGGGTCGAGGGACAGTTTTGAGCGCGAGCTGGAGGAGGACTCGTCAGAGTCAGGGAGGAAGACGAGCCGTGTCGATGGGCGCTCGCGGCAACGATAGACATCTTTCTTTGCATCTGCTCAAGTTCTGACGGCTTTGCTGCTAGACAGTCATCTATCGCCCTCCTGCGCCCGTCAGAGATGCGCGGCGAACCGTAGGCGCACGTACATGACGCAGTCCTTGCCCTGGTCGTCCCTGCAGTCGACCTCGCACCTCCTGCTTGCCTCGATCATAACCTCTTCCGCCTCGTCGTCTCCGAGCGTGCTGAGGAAGCTCGAACGCGCGAACGTCCGCAGCCAGCCGAAGAGGTCGGTCGGGAGGAGGGTCGGGCGCGGGACGAGGATGCACTCGTCGACCGTAAAGCCCTGAGCGGAGAGCAGGGAAGAGTAGTATGTCGCTGTCGGGAAGAACCAGGGGTCGAGAGGCACCGGGTCGATATTGCGCTCGCGTAGGACCTGGTGTAGGTGCGAGCGGACGGCTGCTCGAGAAAGAATCGAAGGTGAGCGCGCTCCGAAGAAGTCCTTGACTGCTTCTAGACTGACCTGCACAGTTCTGAAAGCCACCAAACTCGCCGACGAAGCATCCTCCTGGCTTGAGGGCTGACTTCGCACCCTTAATGACGCCGGCCGGGTCGCGCTTGCACCAGTGCAGCGTCGCGTCTGCGTGGCGACACGTTGTCAGTCAGCTAGTTGCGCATCACAGCGACGCAAGCTTGATAATTCGATGAGCAGGAAAGGGGACGCACTCGTAAAGACCTTGTCAAACGAGTGTTCGAGGCTTTGGCCTGCCGGCAGCTGGAGGTCCTGCGCGTCCGCTTGGAACACCTTTCCCTCAAGCCTGGGGTGCGCCTTGGCCGCTTTCGAGAGCTATAGACCTCACAGGAGTAGAGGTCAGCACTCCTTCAGGGCAATGGGATTGAGAAGCGACACGCACCATCTCTGCATTCGAGTCAGTCCCGTAGACAGCGCCCTGCTCCCCGACCATGTCGACGAGCTTTGCCGTCAGCTCCCCATGCCCGCAGCCGACGTCGAGCACCCGCTCGCCCGGCTTCAAATTTAGCATACGTAGCACGGGCGCGGTGGCGGCATCCGAGTAGACGAAGTTGGCGTTCCTGCCATACCAAGGTCCGAGGGGGTTGGCTGCGGACGTCGTTGCGAGGAAGGGGGAACGGACGTACTTGCTGTAGAGCTCTGAGTTGTGGTTTGACATCGTTGCCTGAAACGTATCTTGTCCTCCTTGATGAGCGGCCATGGTTGGCGAGACCGTCGGGTCGAGTAGGTGGGGATCAGGGAAGGCGGGGTGCTGAGATGGCCGAGGGCAGATGGCGCAGGTGGCTGGAAAGGCTGTTCAAGACGGCGGGGACCAGTGCGGAGGAGTCACACGCGTGAGTCGGTCGAGTATGCGAGATAGGGCTACAGGCACAGCAGGAAAGTGATGGTCAGAGGCAAGGCTCTAGGCAAGTCAGGGCTGATCAAGGGAGAGGTCGCTGCGCAGAACCTGCGGCGGGTCGGCCTATGAGCGCCGAAGAGCTCATCGCGGCACACGTCGACTTGTGAGTCAGGACAAGCCCCCACTAACAGGACGCTTCTTGACGACGTCTTATCATCGCCGAAGGCACAGCTGTTCTGCTCGTCCCCGCGACGACGTCATGGCGCGCAAGTGCTAACGGAGTTGTACTGGCGCCCGGCATGATCGCGACTACGGCGGATTGGGATTTCTGATGAGAAGAGACAGCGACGACGACGACGACAACATCCTACCTGCAGCCTCCGACTCGCTAGCCTCCCCCTCAGCCACCATGTCCTCCACGCCTACCGGCGCCTCCAACGGCGGCGCGTCCTCGACCCGCTCCCGCTTTGCCCTCGGCAGCCCTATGCACGCCTTCTCCGAGGCGCTTGAAGGCCGCGTCCTGTTTGCTATCCCCAAGAAGGGTCAGCCCAGCCTTTCCGCAGCATTCCGCTCTACCTCCAGACTGACACGAGCTGTCGCGCGACCGATTCGTAGGCCGTCTTCACGAGAAGTGCATGGAGCTCCTCAAGGGTCCGTTTCGCTTTGCGTTCAGCGCGTTCACAGCGACTTCGCGCAGGACGCTGACTCGGTGAACGTGTCTGCCCTTGCTCGTTGCCCAGGCGCCGACATCATCTTCAACCGCCAGCACCGCCTGGACGTCTGCATCGTCCAGAACCACCCCATTGCTCTGTACGTTTTCCAGTCTCTACGAGGTTATGTCGCCGTGTTGACCGAGCTTGCCTGGCTTCCCGTTCCCCTCGTCCCTGCGCGCTCCTGCACTCAGCGTCTTCCTCCCCGCATCCGATATCCCGCGCTTCGTCGCGCTCGGCTCAGTCTCTCTCGGTATCACCGGCCAGGATGTGATCGTCGAATCTGGACTCGACCACCTCATTTCGGAGCTGCTGCCGCTCGACTTTGGCAAGTGCGCGCTCCAAGTGCAGGTGCCCGTCAACTCTGGGTTTGAGAGCATCGACCAGCTCGCCGGCAAGCGCATCGCGACGAGCTTCGAGGTCATGGCCGGCAAGCTGTTCAAGGAGGTGGACGAGAAGGTCGGCAGCGAGAAAAAGACGGAGGTCGAGTATGTCGGCGGCAGTGTCGAGGCGGCCTGCGCGCTCGGTGTTGCGGATGGTATCGTCGACCTTGTCGGTCAGTAGAGCTCGCTTCTTCCTGTCCGTAGGCGATGGGCTGACCTGTGCATGCTGCTGCTGCTGCTGCTGCCGCAGAGTCGGGCGACACCATGCGTGCGGCCGGCCTGCACGCGATTCACACGCTCATGGACTCGCAAGCGGTTCTCATCACGTCCAAGACGCCGCACCCGACTCTGCCCGCCGAGACGCTGTCGTCGGTCGTCCGCCTCGTGACGTCGCGCATAGCGGGCGTGATCGCCGCGCAGAAGCACGTCCTGTGCACGTACAACGTCCCCCGGTCGGCCCTGACGGAGGCGATCGCCATCACGCCCGGCCGGCGGGCGCCGACCATCTCGAGTGTCGAGGCGGATGGCTGGGCAGCCGTCAGCGTGCTTGTCAAGCGCAAGGGCATGGCCGACGTCATGGACAAGCTCACGGCCGTCGGCGCCGAGGACATCCTCATCACCCGGCTCGAGAACTGCCGCGTGTAGCAGAAGCATCGCCTTTAGAACATCAATGTATCATCTGGGGTACGGGTCGTGACCCTGCGAGTGCTGCAAGGAAAAGGGCACGGATGAAGGCTTCAGTGCGAGAGACCGACGGGAGAAAATAATAAAAAAGGGACAGCCACCGCGCTTTCGCCCATCATCGCCTGCCCCCGCCCACGCCCTAGCAGCATACAGCCCCCTTGCCCGCATTACATTTCTTCTCGAACTTACCCCCCACCCCCCCCTCTCTTCTCCTGCCCCCAACCCGTCTTGTCGTCCAGTCTTATCAAAGTCCCAGCATGCTCCCTGCGCAGCGTGTGCGTTCCCATCTCTGCTCGCTCGTCCACGAGCCGTTCGGGCTCGACGAGCGGGACCATCTGCTGACCCTCTCGAGCGCCCGCCACCGCCTTCCTTCGCCGTCTACTCTCCTCGCCGCTGCAGAACAAGGCAGACATCGCCGTGAGTCTTCGCGACGCCCCCTCATCAGTGCTCGAGGCTGCGTGTCTGACTTGACGTTCGCCCTGTCTTGCCACCTTCAACCCCTGCCCTGTCTGCCGCCCTGGCCGCCCTGCCCCCCGCTCGCTCAGTCCATGAGTGAGGAGGAGAAGAAGCTCTTCCAGCTGTACGGCAAGCTTCCGCAGAAGAAGAGCAACCCGCTCGCCCGCATGCAGGTCCGTCTTTCCTTAGCCTTGCCGTGCGCCAGCGCTGACGTCTCTTTCCTCCTGGTGCTGCTGCGGCCCAACCTTCCTGTCTCCTTGCCCCGCCCTGTCTACCGCAGGAGCGCAAGTACTTCGACTCAGGGGACTACGCCCTCAGCAAGGCCGGCAAGTCGGCCGAGTCCAACGTCACTGTCGGTACCGCCATCCCCAAGCCCGATAGGTGCGTCGTCCTTGGCCCTGCGCATCTCACCCCTCGGCGGCTGCGAGCCTTAGGCTGATTCCAATTCTGGCCCCACGACCCTACCCTTTTCTGTGTGCACAGCATCCCTCACGCATCTCCTCCCCCGCTTGGGTCGCACGGCTCGTCGCCGTCGCTCTCGAGCTCGCCCATCAAGGAGTCGACCATGTCGCTCGCGTCGGTCATGGCCAAGTGCGTCTACTGTCATTGTCCACCGCAATGCGCACATCTGGTTGACCCTTACTTCTCTTTCTTTGAAGGACCTCGCCCCAGTCGTCTCCGAGCGGCCACTCGCCCGTCCGTTTGTCGTCCTCCACGGGCGCATGAGCCCCGTCTCCAAACACTGAGTCAGCGGCACTATCGGCGGCCTAGCCCTCGTCCCCGTCCCCTCAGCGCTCGCCACACCCCCTTTCGCTCGCCAGAGACCTCAAGATCCCATCTTCGGTTCGGTCGCGCACCCTCTACCTCTTCGTTCCCCCTCTACACCTTTCTGGTCAACACCTCCGCCTGTTGTATCCCTCGCTCCGCCCTTCCCTTCGATAAGCCTATGCGCATCGCTTCTGAGGCGCCTCCATCCACAGTCCCACATTCGACTTCGACTATCCCACCGATATACGTCCTCCTCGACCCGTAGCGCTCGCTGTTTTCACTTGTCCTGGTTGGATGGGAGGGAGAACGGAGGTACTCGCAAAACGTTGACGCACCGGAGGGCAGGCTCTCGCGCCTGGCTTGGCTGAGACGCTGCTATGGATGCCTCGCTCACCTCTCCTGCTTGCGCGTACTGAGCCTCCTTTGCTCATCCGAAAGCGGCAACTGCGTTCGTCGTGAAGGTGAACCGCGTCGACGGACTCGCCGCGCGCAGCGCCGACTCCTCGGCTGATGACGGCAACCTCCTTAAAAGAAGCCCGCCCTCCCGTCGCCCCCTCCATCTCACACCACATCTCTTTGCCGTCATGAGCAGCTCTGCAACCTCCTCCTCCTCTTCCTCCTCTGAGCCCAAGGTCGTCCGCTGGGGTATCCTCGCCACGGGCGGTACGTCCTTTGCATCGCAACGCGTCAGGCAGCAAGCAGCTCGCTGACCTTTCTCCGGCTCCCCGCCCCGATTCAACCACAGCCATCTCCAAGGTCTTCGTCACGGACCTCCTACTCGACCCCAAGACTCGTGGGACGAACGACGTCGTGCACAAGGTCGTCGCCGTCGGCTCGCGCTCGGTCGAGAAGGCGCGGGCGTTTGCAGATGAGTTTGGGCTCGGCGAGGGCGAGACCAAGGCGTACGGCGACTACGAGGGCGTGTATGCCGACGAGGTGCGCTCGTGCATGCTCTGCCAGACCTACACAAGCTGACCCAGGTTCTTTGCTGTAGAACGTCGACATCATCTACGTTGGTGCGTCCAAATCCTCGTTCGTGCTTGAGCTGCGCAGACTGACGATGACGCGCTGCTACTCTCCCCCGGCACTTCTCGCCCTTCCATCGCAGGCTCCCCCAACTCGCACCACTACCCGAATACGCGCGCCGCACTCCTGTCCGGCAAGGCCGTCCTTTGCGAGAAGGGCTTCACGATCAACGCGGCGCAGGCCGAGGACCTCGTTGCGCTCTCGCAGCGCAAGGGCGTGTACCTGCACGAGGCGCTCTGGACGCGCCACTTCCCCGTCACGATCAAGCTGCAGGAGCTCATCGTCGAGGGCAGGATTGGCAAGGTCGAGCGCGTGCTGAGCGACTTTGGCCAGGATGCGAAGGTTGACGGTCAGTCCTCATCCAGCTGAAGCGCTGCGCTGCACTGACCCAACTTTGAGTGGTGCAGAGCGCGACCCGAGCGACCGTCTCATCGACCCCAAACTCGGCGGTGGTGCTATGTGAGCACTCTGTCGCTCCGTTGCTTTGACGAGATGACTGATGCGCATCCTGCTTACAGTCTGGACGTTTCGCCCTACGCCCTCTGCTGGGTGCTCGTGCCGTAGGTTGCATGCCTCGCCTTCGGCTGAACTGAGGGCTGAACTGCGCATCTTGTTCCTATAGCCTCTTCCCGTTCCCGGCCAAGGTCACGGAGCCCAAGATTACCTCGCAGCTGACGCTGCAGAAGGGGATCGACGTGCATGTCTCGGCCGTCCTCACGTTCCCTAACCTCGAGGGGACCGTTGCCGTCATGACGTCGAGCATGCGCCAGGCGCCGCCCCACCCTGTCATCATCCAGGGTAGCAAGGGCGAAATCAAGCTCCTTGGGCCGGCTTGCAACCCGACCGGATTTGTACTGACGCCGCACGGGGG
The DNA here is from genome assembly GCA_014825675.1 of Cystofilobasidium ferigula. Classification (NCBI taxonomy): domain Eukaryota; kingdom Fungi; phylum Basidiomycota; class Tremellomycetes; order Cystofilobasidiales; family Cystofilobasidiaceae; genus Cystofilobasidium; species Cystofilobasidium ferigula. Next base: position 80,877 of record MVAM01000013.1, read on the forward strand.
CGAGCCGGAGACGTTCGACTACCCAAAGCCGGAAAAGGGCGTCGGCATGGTGCGTTCGCTTCTTGCCGGCCCTCGCGCAGGGCAGATCAACTGACCAACGGCTCGCATCGGTGCGTGCTCCGGGTATTCTGTAGTTCTGGGAGGCCGACGATGCCGCGCGCAATTTCCTCGCCGGCAGGATCGAGTCGGGACGAATGCCTCACCAGACCAGCGTGGTCGGCATGAGGATCTTTGACGAGATCAGACGCCAGAGCGACCACAAGTACTCGGACGAGATCGAGCGCGTGCTTCAGTGAGCGTCGAAGTCGGAGCCGAAGGGACGCGCTGACTGTAGATCGGAGGGTGTCGTGGTGTACGTAGGGTAAGAAAGACGGGAGGAGGGAGGGAAGGGGGGGGGGGGGGGGGGAGCAGTTGAGCCCATCACTATCCATCCATTGTCTTCACACTTCCTTTCCTATGGGTACTGTTGGACTAGTTATGAGCGAGCGTAATCATGACAGAGGGTGCTGCGGGGACATGGTAGTCGAACCAAGCCGAAAGCCCCACGACATGGGCTCATTCCGGGGCGCTGATCTTCGTTCGGCGTCGGACGCGACATCGCCCCCTGAGAGCGAGCTCTCCTTTCGACCACAGTCGCGTCTCCTCTATCCTTCAGCCAGCCCTCCCTCACTTCGGCCAGCCCTCATCTCTTCGTCCGTTTCTTCAACACCCTCTCGACTCGCACCGAAATGGCCACCACCCTCCGCCGGAAGCTCGTCATCGTCGGGTGCGTGTGCTCTCGCTCTCCCTCCACGCGCTGCGTGCCCTGTTCGCCATACGCCCCTTGCTTTCGCCAACGCCTGCTGATCCGCTCTGCTCGCTCGTCGTGTACCTAGTGACGGTGCCTGTGGAAAGGTGGGTCTCAAGTCTCCTGCTGCTGCTTCCCCCACGCTCCTCCATCCGGGCTTTGCCTTGCTTGTCACCCGCGCCTCTTCCCTTGTTCCCTTTTGCACCGACGCAATGTGCTGACATACTGTCTCTCCGCCTGACAGACCTGCCTGTTGATCGTCTTCGTTCGTCTCCTCCTCCCTTTAAATATTCTCAGAGACGCGTCGGGATGGTTGGGGGGGGGGGAGGCCGCAGGCTGCCGCAGGAGGCGCGCGGGCTGTTGGGTCAACTTCAACCCCGGTTCGCTAGTCTGTCGGCTACGCTGGCGGCTGGAGGCCCGGCAACGGCTGTCAAATCCTACGGCAGGAGGAGCTTCGCTGCGCCTGAGTGATTTGGATGGCTTGGTGGGCAAGTTCGAGATGAAGTGCTGACACCGCCTGCTTTCGCCTCGAAGAGCAAGGGCACCTTCCCTGAAGGTACGTTTTCCATACGCCCAAGCTGCTGAAACGCGCTAACTCCCTTTGCTCGCTCCGCCACAGTCTATTGCCCGACTGTCTTTGAGGTATGTCCTGGACGGCTTTGTTGCGGTGCTCGCATTGACAAGGCGAGCGAGCTTGTGTGCGCTCCAGGCTGACTCTCTTTCGCACTCGCATTCCTTCAGAACTACGTCGCCGGTACGTCTTGCAGCTCTCATGTGTGCCTAGTCCAATTGGCTGACAGTACTGTGCTATCTGCAGACGTCGAGGTCGACGGCAAGAAGGTCGAGCTCGCGCTCTGGGATACCGCCGGCCAGGAGGATTACGACCGCCTGCGCCCGCTGTCGTACCCCGACTCGCACGTCATTCTTATCTGCTTCTCGATCGATTCGCCCGACTCGCTCGACAACGTCCAGGAGAAGGTGCGTTGCTTCTTCTATCTATCTTGCGGCGTGGGGCGAAAAGCTGTCACGCTCGGCTGCTGACTGCGCGCCGCTCGTTTCGTCCCGCCACCCCGTCATGCAGTGGATATCGGAGGTGCTGCACTTTTGCTCGAACCTGCCCATCATCCTCGTCGGTTGCAAGAAAGACCTCCGCAATGACCCGCGCACGATTGAGGAGCTGAGGAAGACGTCGCAGCGACCCGTTTCGACGCAGGAGGTGCGTCGCGTCCACTGCCTTAACGGGTGGCTTCTGCACGTACCCGGACATGGCTGATAGGCTGCTTTGCACTCTCCAGGCACAAGCTGTCGCGCAGAAGATTGGTGCCAGGCGTTACATCGAGTGCTCGGCGCGCACCGGCGAGGGCGTCCGCGACGTCTTCCAGACCGCGACCCGGGAGGCGCTTGCTGTGCGTCCTGCTCCCTTCTAACCTCGCTCTTCTGTGCACGACTTGATAAGCTGACTCAAATTAATTCGCTGCTTCACAGTCAAAGTCAAAGCCGAGCAAGGGCGGCAAGAGCAAGAAGGGCTGCATCGTCCTCTAGACGGCCTCGCCTCTTCCTCCTTTCTTATTCCTCCATACGGACTGTTCCTTCCTCCTTCCTACTGCAGGCCCGGTTTCCTCGCCCAAGCTCGACGTCCTCCCGCGCTGCACCCCCTTCTCCTTACGAAACACTCACTCCGTTGCTCCACCTTGGCACCAGCCCATGTATGATCCCATCTCTTCGCCTACCACTCTCCTGCCGCTTTGACGATCTACGATGTCATTTCCTCGAGCCGCTCACTAGCAGCTGACTATCTTTGGGAAGCGTCCGCTGCAGGTGCCGTCCCTGCTACTGTTATTGCCTCCGTCTCAGCCCTGCCCGCCAGCACGTCCTCCTGTCCGGCCGAGCTCGACAAGCGCGCAAATTGCACGGGTGCCGGTGCGCACTGGATGATCGTGCGTTCTTGCCCCCTGTTCCTCTGGCATCTGCATTGGCTGACCACGGACGCGTTTGCGCTCAAGGCTTACCCGACGGGTACCCTCGTCGCGGTAGGTTGTGGGCTCTTCCAGTCGGCCTGCACAGCATGCATCCCCTTGCCTTGCCTTTTGCGCAGTCGGTCGCGGCCCGCGCAGCGTACCCCTTCCACCTGACCGACACGACTGAGCGATGGGACCGCATCTGCAGCGCGGTCGGCGACTCAGTAGACGTCACCAACACCTGCCGACGGGCGTGCGTCGAGGGCACCCACTTCCGTGCGTCCCTCCTTCCCATTTCCTCCTCTCCCCTCCCCCTTCCACCCACCCACCCCCGCCCGCCGAAAATCGTCTACGCCTACTGCCTCGGCCCCTCCGGTGTCGACGTCAGCGCGTCCATCGGCGCGCAGCTCGGCTTCATGCTCTCGAGGTGCGACGACGCGTGCCAGGTGCTCGCTGGGCTGATCGGGTCCGGCTGCGCGGCGTTCGGCGAGGGGGGGCTTGGTCTTCATGAGATTTACGACGGAGCGAACGGAAGGTCGGGAGATGTAAGGGTGGCATGAGGGTGTCGTGTCTACCGGGCGGAAGGAAGCAGGGCATAGCGCCGCTGATGCAGGGCAGACGGTTGACCGGGGGAAGGGGGGGGAGGGGGACGCGGCGAGGTCACTCCTCGGGCGAACGCTGGTTGACATACACCGCGAGGCCGTCGTTCCAGTACTTTGCGTACGAGAAGGGAGGTCAGTCTTGCGATAGTCGACACGATCCGGCGAGCGACAGGGTCGCACCTCCACACGCCGGCCGTTGAGGAGCGACACTGTCGCACGCACATCCCACGATCAGCATTTTTTCGCTCGCCCGAGCACGGGCACGGCAAGGAGGAAAAAAGAGGGAGTCTTCACTGGTCGAGTCTGCCGTGCCGACGAAGCCCTTGCCCATCGAGAGCTGCGCGGGGGAGATCGACGGGCAGGACTGGTCAGCGCGTCATTCCAAAGTTCATGGATCGAGACGTAGGAGAGGGGAGGAACGGACGAGCACGTTGTCGAGCAGCATCGGATACCTGCGCGCCGTCCCCACGATCCATGGTCAACCTGCCGCAGACTGCCAACGACGGGCGACGAGGGGAGACGCACCAGTCGCCCCACTCGCGCCTGACCTCGGCGCTCAGCCCCTCGCCGACCCACACCCACCCGCGGGCGCGCGCGCCCTCGAAGAACGCCGGGTCCGTCTCGTCCGTCGTCAGCAGGACCGGCAGCGGTGCTGGCAGGTCGCGCTCGGCCGCGAGCCGGGTCTGGAGCGCGGAGAGGGCGTGGGCGAACGACGCGAGGGAGAAGCACGGCTGCGAGGGTTGGCAGCGCCTGAGGAAGTCGCCTTGTGTGCGCGCCGTCGGAGCTCCACCTCAGCCGTGCCCTGAAAGCAAGGAAAGGGGGGCAGGGGACAGCGTAGGGACGCACCATGCCGCACGTGAACAGCCACGAAGTCAGGCACGGCCTCCCCCTCGTCAACCGCAAACACCCGGCGCGCCGCCCACCGGCCGAGCGCTTCAAGCTCCGGCGTCCAATGAACGAACTGGCCGACCGTCTCCCACGGACCTGGTGAAAGCGGCGAGGACGCGGTGACGTCGGGGGGAAGGGCGTCGAGCGGACCGGTGGGGGGTGAGGGGGGCGGCAGGGGGAGAGGAGGCGTGGACCAGGACGACCAGAGCGACTGGGAGGCGTCCTCCGTCGCGTAGTAGACTTACAAACGGACGTGGAAGGTAGCATTTGAGTCAGTCTGTGAGTTGAGACGTTTCAAAGTGGCAAAAAGAAAGGACGGACTGGTGTCCTGCGCGCGCGCGTCCCCCGCGAGCAGCCATCTCCCGTCAGTGCCCTCCTTCTGCCGACAGGACCCTTAGAAGGGGCGAAGCAGGGACACACGACACACGCCATCCAGTCCCCCGGTCGTCCGCTCACGTTCAACCCGAGCAGGGCCTCCTGCACGATGTTCTCGGTCTGCCGCACGTCGTGCGCGTCAAGGTACCTGACGAGGCCAGCCCAGGTCGGACGCATGGGGGCGTACAGGGCGTCCTGCGGGAGCCTGGTGAAGTGCGGGTCTAGGGCAGGACAGGAGTGCGCAGGTCTGTCAGGCAGCGGTGAGGTGCGGAGAAGGTCAAGGACGCACGGATGCGCAGGCGCTCGAGAGGGTACCCGAGCCCTTCGTGCCGCGCCGCCCAGCAGCCGAGCTCCCACACCTCGCGCTCCTGGTCTACGACGCCTTCCGCACCCAGCTCGCTGCCCCCGTTCGGCATCCCTCCGAGGCTCGGCCAGCCCCTCCCTCCTGCCTGCGCCTCCCGATGGATGTCCATCACCTCTTCGACATCGACGACCCCGCGCAGGGCCTCCCCATGCGCGCTCTTCAGCCCTGCCCAGAGGCGCGGGACGTCGAACACCTGGCCAAACGCAAGGTTGCGCACGGGGGATGTGACGAGGGTGTCGCCGAGCTGGGAGGCGTAGCCATGAAAGTAAGGGAGGAGCGGCGTGCGCGCGGTGAGGAGCGCGAGGTGGATCGCTAGGGCGCAAAGGGGTGTGGTCAGTGCGCGTGAGGGAGGGAGAGGGCCAAAAGAAAGGGGAAGATACTGTGCACGGCGGCCATGACCTGGTTCGTCCAGCCCGCGATGTGCCCGGTGACGAGGTAGCGTTCGTCCGGCAGCAGGCGGTCTGATGCGGGCGCGAGGGTGGACGGGCCAAGCCGTGCGAAGTGTCAGTCGGTGGACGCGGGCCAGAGGCAGGGCAAAGGACACACCCCGCAGGTTCCATACCTGGTCACCCTGATCGTCCCAACGCTTGCGGCCCTGGAGGACCTGCGCGCTCGGCTCCCCCGACACCGCAGCAGCGAGCCCGTCGTCCTGGATCCAGCCTGCGAGCTCGCTCGGCCAGCCGACAGCGACGTGCGAGAGCAGCGGCAGGCGGTGGACGTGGGCGAGCACAAAGACGAGGATGGCGGCGGCGGCGAGGAGGGCGAGGAGCGGCGTGAGCCGGCGGCGGGCGGCGGGTGGGAAGGGCATCGCCAGGGTCGTCGGCCGGACGGCGAGGCGGGGCATAGTGCTGTGTGTGCGGAGGAGGGGATGAGCAAGAGGGTCGGAGGGACGTGGGTGAGCGGTGCGAGCGAGCCCTTGGCGGGGGGGCGGCGGTCGGCGCACGGCCGTGCAGCCAGGGGTGGGTCAGGACGGGCGGGTCACGGTCGATCGCAAGAAAAAGGGGCTCGGCTCATCAGCGTCCGACCGACGGACCGCCTCGGAGGCAGAAGCGGCGCGGGCTGACAATTTCGGCGGCTGCGCCTCGACTCGCTCGCTCTCTCTCTCTTGCCTCCACTGGATTAGTCTTGCGCTCTCTCGCTCGCCTCCACTCTCTCGCCCTCTCGCTCTCTCGCTCTCGCCGCCGACCGACCGATGGACAAGCCCGCAAAGGCCCACCGGCCGCCGTCCGCAGGCCGCAGCGCAGACAAGAAGAAGCCCGCCGACAAGGCCCACGACAAGGCCGGCCACAACCCCAAGGTCCCCCCCCCCCCCCCCCGCCCTCTCCCCTCCGATTGTCCCTTGCCCGCGCTGACTCGTCAGCTCCACCCTGCCCGCACACAGGCCTTCGCACCGACCTCGGGCCGCAATGCCAACCTCCAGGGCCGGCGCAAGGCCGAGCGCGACCAGACGCGGCTGCACGTCCCCCGCGTCGACCGCACGCCCGACGACGAGCCGCCGCCGGTCGTCGTCGCCCTCGTCGGCCCGCCCGGCGTCGGCAAGAGCACCCTCATGAAGTCGCTCGTCAAGCGCTTCACCAAGCACAACCTGCAGGAGATCAGGGGGCCCGTCACCGTTGTATCGGGTGCGTCTGCGTCCCTCACCGTGCCGTGCTCGCCGCCACCCGAGCGTTCGCGAAACCGGTCGGTCGGCGGCCATCCTGCCACCCCGGGCTAACCCTCTCGTTGTCTGCCACCGACCCCACCGTCTGCCCATCTGTGCCGGTATCTCATCCTCGTCACACGCATGCCTTCGTCCACCCGCAGGCAAGCACCGCCGCCTGACGTTCATCGAGTGCGCCAACGACCTTAACGCCATGATCGACGTCGCCAAGGTCGCCGACCTCGTGCTGCTCATGATCGACGGCTCGTTCGGTTTCGAGATGGTGCGTCCGTATCTTTCGTGTGCATGAGGTGGAGTGGAAGGGAGCGGATGTATGGGTGCGTGAGGGGGGCGGTTGCAGGGTTGAGCGCGCGCTTGGCTTCTCTCCCTTCCGGTGGGCTCGTCTTGACTGACCGTTTCCTGCTCCGGGCGCTGCTTGCTGCCGTGTTCTGCAGGAGACCTTTGAGTTCCTCAACGTCCTCCAGTCGCACGGCTTCCCTAAGGTGATCGGCGTGCTTACGCACCTCGACCTGATCAAGAAGACGTCGACGCTGCGCGCGCAGAAGAAGGCGCTCAAGCAGCGCTTCTGGAAGGAGATCTACGGCGGCGCAAAGCTGTTCTACCTCTCGGGCGTGTTGAACGGGCGCTACCCGGACCAGGAGGTGCTGAACCTGGGCAGGTTCATCAGCGTCATGAAGTTCAGGCCGCTCGTGTTCCGCAACACCCGTCCGTCCCCCCTCATGTGCAATGCCTGCAGGCTCTCGTCACGGTTGACTGACGCTGCCGTCTTGCGCTCGACAGACCCCTACCTTCTCGCCGACCGTCTGCAGGACCTGACGCCGCCGCAGGAGATTGCGGCCAACCCGCTCGTCGACCGCACCATCACGCTGTACGGCTACCTGCGCGGCATCAACCTGCCGTCGTCCGGGTCGCGTGTGCACATCCCCGGTGCTGGAGACCTGACCGTCTCGAGCGTCGAGAAGCTCAAGGACCCGTGCCCGCTGCCGACGGCCGAGGGCGAGAAGCGCCGGCGGATGGGCGAGAAGGGCAAGCTGATCCACGCGCCCATGAGCGACGTCGGCGGCGTCATGTACGACAAGGACGCCGTGTACGTCAATGTGCTCGGAAGCTTCACCCGCCGCAAGGAGGGCGAGGACGTCGGCGAGGACGGCAAGCGGCTCGGTGCGTGCCTCTGCTTCGGTCTGCGAGACCAGGGGCGCGTGTTGCTGACCGAAGCTTTCTTCGCTCTCGCCCGCGCAGTCCACCAGGGCGAGGGCGAGCGCATGGTCATGGACCTTCAGGACGCAACGTCGACCCTGCACGACCAGGTCGCGGCGTCCGACCTGCGCCTGTTCGGCTCGTCCACCGCCCCCGTCGCGCTCCCGTCCGCCTCGCTCGCCGAGGTCTCGGACGACGATGACGACGACGAGGCGGACGACTTTGGGTCCGAGGGCGACGAGGACGACTTCGGGTCTGACCTCGACGACGACGACGAAGAGATGTCGGACGGCGCGGAGGCTGGGCCGTCCAAGTACACGGGCGGACGGGCGGTCCCTCGCCGGCCGAACGGCCTGCCGTCCGACCCTGTGCCGTCCAAGGGCAAGGGGCGTGCGGGCGCCGCAGCGGACGACGAGGGCGACGATTCGGACTCGGACGTCGACCTCGCCCACGCCGGCGCGTTCATCCAGGACGGTGCCGACTTTGACGTCTCGGACGACGACGACGACGAGGAGGAGGGCGACGAGGACGTGCCCAAGTGGAAGCGGAACCTCGTTGGGCAGGCGCTCGAAGCGCACGCTGAGCGCACGCGCGACAAGCCCAAGGACCTCATGAAGCTCATCTACCAGACGGACCTGTCGCCTGCTGACGTGCTGGCCGCGCACCGCGGCGAGCTACCGGCCGACGCCGGCGCGGGCAACGGCGACGGCGACGAGCTGTTCGAGATCAAGCGCCCCGCGCGCGAGGTCGAGGTCAGCGACGAGACGCGGCCCAAGGTCGACCTCGACCTGCTCAAGGGCTGGGACGACGAGGCCATGCTCGACGCCATCAAGTCGCTCTTTATCACCGGTGCGGCGGACGGCGAGGAGGGCGCGGAGGACGACGGCGGCGACGACGACGAGGGCGGCGGCGACTTTGAGGACCTCGAGGCGACCGGTAACGGCGGCGACTCTGCGACGGCGACCAAGGCCGACGGGCTCGACGAGGCCGCCCGGTCCGCGGCGGCGCTCGCGAGCAAGAAGGCTGCGCTCAAGCGCAAGTTCGACGAGCAGTACGACGACGAGTCGGACGGCGGCGAGGAGCACGAGACGTTCTACGACCGCAAGAAGGCCGAGATGGCGGCCCAGCTGCAGCTCAACCGCGATGAGTTTGCCGACGACGACGAAGAGACGCGAGCGCTCGTCGAGGGCTACCGCCCCGGGTCGTACCTCCGCATCGAGCTCTCGGGCGTGCCTTGCGAGATGGTCGACAACTTTGACCCGCGCTTCCCCATCATCGTCGGCGGGCTTTTGCCGGCGGAGGAGCGCTTTGGCTTCCTGACGGTCCGCATCAAGCGGCACCGGTGGCACACCAAGATCCTCAAGACGAACGACCCGCTCATCTTCTCGCTCGGCTGGCGCCGGTTCCAGAGCATCCCCATCTACCACCTCGACGACCACTCGATCCGCAACCGGTTGCTCAAGTACACGCCCGAACACATGCACTGCGCCGCGACGTTCTACGGGCCGGTCTCGCTCCCCAACACCGGGTTCTGTGCGTTCAACACGCTCGACGCGGCGACACCCGGGTTCCGCATCTCAGCGACGGGCGTCGTGCTCGACGTCGACCGGTCGACCAAGATTGTCAAGAAGCTCAAGCTGACGGGCACGCCGTACAAGATCTTCAAGAACACCGCGTTCGTCAAGGACATGTTCAACTCTGGGCTCGAGGTGGCCAAGTTCGAGGGCGCGAGCGTCAAGACGGTCTCTGGCATCCGCGGTCAGATCAAGAAGGTCATGCCCAAGCCCGACGGCGCGTTCCGTGCGGCGTTCGAGGACAAGATCCTCATGAGCGGTGCGTCCTTTTGAATGCCGTCATTGTGCGCTGCGTCGACGCTGATGTTCTCGCACGCCCCGCCTCGCCCGTGCAGACATCGTGTTCCTCCGCGCCTGGCTCGCGGTCGAGCCGCGCAAGTTCTACAACCCCGTCACGTCGCTCCTGCTCGCCGACAAGAGCGCTTGGTCCGGCATGCGCCTGCTCGGCAAGATCCGGCGCGACGAGGGGCTCAAGACGCCGCTGGCCGTCAACTCGACGTACAAGCCGATCGAGCGCACGACGCGCCACTTCAACCCGCTCAAGATCCCGCGCCAGATCCAGAAGGACCTGCCGTACGCGAGCAAGATCAAGGCCATGCGGCCGCAGAAGGAGCAGACGTACCTCCAGAAGCGCGCCGTCGTCATGACGGCCGACGAGCGCAAGGCGAGCGCGCTGCTGCAGAGCATGCAGAGCCTGCAGAAGGACAAGATTGCGCGCCGCAAGGAGAAGAAGGAGGTCAGTCTCGTCTCCCTTTCTTCCCAGTTGAGCTGCTCAGTCCACTGACAACCCGACTGCTTCGCCACTGCGCAGGCGAGCACGGCCGCGCACCGCAAGAAGGTCGACAACACCGAGGACCGCAAGGCGGCGGCGATGAAGGAGGAGCGCCGCAAGACGTTGAGGCTCAACGCCATCAAGGCCAAGCACGAGGAGGGCCAGGGCAGCAGACACGGCAGCAAGCGCCCGAAGAAGGCGTGAGAGCGCGCGCCGTGTTGCGCGGAGAGAGGAGGGTGAAGGGGCGTGCAGGTGGGGGAGCTTGGTTCTCTTATGGTCTTCTCTCGCACTTCGACCGTCTCAGACCGAGGTCCCTCGTTTGCTTGCGATGCTCGTACCGCTCTTGACTCGATGCCTGCTCTCTTTTGTCACTTCACCTGCGTGAACTTGATTGAAGCGCGCGCGCAGTTTACAGCCGACGTACCCTCCCTCATCCTGACTTGCGAGGACTCAGCTCTGGAGACGCGCGCAGCTTAGGAAGGCTATCTCTTTCACCGCGCTGTGCCATCGGTGTCTGCGAGGTCAGACGCTAAGTGGGGGCGAGGGGTGCGTCTCTGCGTGCTCGTGCCGGGCGTTCACTCGCCGGCGGCGCCCACCGCGTCCCTGCTTGCCTCGACGACAGCGAGCTCAGCATCCGGCCAGACACCCGTCAGCAGCCACCCTCGAACGGACGACCAAGCTCCTCTCCGGCCTGGAAGACCCCTCGTTCAGCTTGAAGAGAACGGCAGCAGCACACCCCTTCGCGTGCCGCCTTCATCCGCGCCGCGCCTCTTCCCCCTTCTCTCGCGGCAGCAGCGCGCGCTCGTCCCCCTGTCCTTCAAGTTTCCTGGTGTGAGCTTCTGGCCCAGCATGGTGCGTTTCTCCCGTCTATACTCCCAACTCTGAACGCGCAGGACGACGGCCTCCTTGTAAACGCTAGGGGGTGGCGGGCTGAACATTGCCCTTTTCGCCGCTTGTCCTTCGCCGTCGGGCCATCTCCTCTCCGTGCGCCCCACCCCCCTCCCGTCACCCCGAAGCAGCAGCAGCAACCACCCCAGCAGCAGCAACCTTTCGCTCCGCATTCGGGCGGCTCGATGGACAAGCTCGACCGCTCCATTCTCGACACGGAGCGCTTCATCGTGATCGAGCGCCAGATCCTGCAGGCGAGCCGGCAGATGGCGGCCGCGCACCGGCGCGAGAGCAACTCGTCGTCCGAGAGCCAGGCGCTCGTCCGCCAGGCCGAGCTCAACATCGAGACGTCCGAGCAGCGGCTCGAGTTCCTCGAGGGCCAGCTTGAGAAGAAGCGTCGCAGACGGCAGGGCATCCCCGAGGCCGAGGGCAGAAAGTGGACGAATCAGCTCGGTGAGGCTTCAAGACGCTTCCCTTCTCCCCATCCCTCTCTGACTGCAGCGCAGCTCGCTGACGATACTCCGATGCAGACCTTATTCGCGCCGAGACGCCCCTATCGGTCCCGCGCATCTCGCACATGCTCCACAAGCTCGAGTTCAAGCTCAAGCTCGAGGATCAGTTCAAGCAGGGCCGCGAGAAGATGGCGTCGATGCTCGTCAACTCGACGGCCAAGGACGACAAGCGCGAGAAGGGCAAGCTCATGGCCGACCAGAAGGAGAGCGACGCGAAGATCAAGCTCCTGCGGCAGGCTGCGAAGAAGTACGGCAACCTGCTGTGCGACGAGGACGAGGTCGACGAGGGTGCGCACGGGCCTCCTTTCTCGGCGCAACGCGCAAGCTGACGATGAGCGTGGTTGGACAGGTGTCTCGACCCCTGGCAAAGATGCCATCAACCGCAAGCCCGTCTCCGGCAAGCTCTACTTGACGCTCAAGGGCGCGCGCGACCTCGAGCACGCTCCGCTACCGTCCAGCGGGACCTTTTCGCGCTCAAAGCCGTTCAACGAGACGACGGTCGAGTTCAAGGTGCACGGCGTCGTCAAGGACTTCTCTCACGCGTCGCGGACCGACCGCTGGATGCAGGACTTCGTGCTCGAGATGGACAAGGCGGACGAGGTTGAGGTCGCGTTTTACGACCAGCCGTCCGGCGGCAAGAAGGGCGACCTGCCGCCGCGTATCCTCATCGGCATCATGTGGCTCAAGGTCAGCGATCTGCTCGAGGCGCTCCGACGGCAGAAGGTCGACGCTGGGTTCGAGGGCGATGCTGCAGGCTGGGTGACGGCCGCGACGGTGTCGGCTCGGGACGGCGGCAATGGGCGGGTGGGCGGGCCTGCAGGAGGAGCGCTCGGGCCTCAGCAAGGGGGAGCAAGGAACGGACCACCTCAAGCTGGACCCAACGGACGACTCGGAGGAGGAGCACTTGGCCAGAGCGGGCAGCAGCAACTGCCCGATGGACTCGATGGCTGGTTTACGGTGGAGCCGATGGGCGCAGTCAACCTGCACCTCGACTTTGGTGTGCTATTTCTTTCCTTTGGATGTCGACGAGCGGTTGCTGATCGTGTCCTGCGGTTCGTTGTTCGCGCCAACAGTCAAGGAGAACCTGCGGCGGCGACCGATGGACGGTGCGCTCGGCGGTCTCGGCCGTCAGGGCGCCGTCAAGAAGCGCAAGGGAGAGGTGCACGAGATGAACGGCCACCAGTTCGTCAAGCGCCAGTTCTTCCAGGTCATCCTCTGCGCGCTCTGCAACAAGTTCCTCGTCACCGGCGACGGCTACCAGTGCGACGACTGCCGATACATGTGCCACGAGCACTGCTACACCAAGGTTCTCACCAAGTGCATCTCCAAACCAAACGTCGAGGCCGTGAGTCATCCCTCTTCTCCATCACTTTTGCGAAGAGGTACTGACCTCCCTTCACTGCAGGAGGGCGACGAGGACAAGATCAACCACAACATCCCGCATCGCTTCGAGCCGTACTCGAACCTCTCGCCCAACTGGTGCTGCCACTGCGGCTTCCTCCTCCCGCTCGGCCGCAAGATCCCACGCAAGTGCTCTGGTGCGTCCGTCAGTCTTCATCCCTCAGCGGTCCTGCGCTGACCAATTTTGACACCTTCACGTCCACAGAGTGCAGCCTGACATGTCACGAGCACTGCGCGCACCTCGTCCCCAACTTCTGTGGCATTTCGCCCGAGAAGGCCAACCTCATCCTCGGCATGGTCCGCGACGTCAACAAGCAGAAGAAGATTGCGCCCTCGCCGGCCGGCAAGCAGCGCACGCAGACGCAGCCGTATGGCGCACCTCCTTCCTCCCCCCATCACCACCAGCACGTGCACTCGCACTCGCAAGGCCACGCGCAGCACCAGGCACACCTTGCACCGAAGCTTGAGGGCCTCAACCTCGACGGTCAGGCACGACCAGCACCACCACCGTCACCCAGATACGGCGACCAGCAGCAGCAGCTTCAACAACAGCAGCAGCAGCAGCAGCAGCAGCAGCAGCAGCAGCAGCAGCAGCCCCAACGCGGCGAGCGACCGTTGCCTCAGACGCCCGGTCGCCCACATGAGCCAATCCACGCCCAATCGTACCAGCAGCCGCCCACGCAACGTCCTCACGACCCTCACGGCGCACCGCCTGGCGTCACGCAACAGTCGCGCCCCCTTCCTCCTACGACACAAGCTGTCCCTCCCCAGCCGCAGTTCCCTCCTCCTCTGCAGCAGCAACAGCAGCAGCAGCAAGTGCCTCTCCCCTCCGCAGGTGTCGTTGCTCGTCCTCCATCCGGTCGACGCGGCAAAGTTGGGCTCGAGGACTTCAATTTCCTCACGGTCCTCGGCAAGGGCAACTTCGGCAAGGTCATGTTGGCCGAGGAGAAGAAGTCGACTAAGCTCTACGCGATCAAGGTGCTCAAGAAGGAGTTCATCATTGAGAACGATGAGGTCGACAGCACAAAATCGGAGAAGCAGGTCTTCCTCGCCGCGGCCGACAAGCGCGGGCACCCGTTCCTGCTCAACCTGCACTCGTGCTTCCAGACCGAGACGCGCATCTACTTTGTAATGGAGTACATCTCCGGCGGCGACCTCATGCTCCACATCCAGCGCAAGCAGTTCAGCGTTCGCCAGGCCAAGTTTTACGCGTGCGAGGTCCTGCTCGCGCTCGAGTACTTCCACAGCAAGGGCATCATCTACCGGTACGTCCCTTCCCCCTCGCGACGCCGAATGGACCTCGACTGACCCTTCTTTCTCACTATCGTCGCAGAGATCTCAAGCTCGACAACATCCTGCTCACAACCGAGGGGCACATCAAGGTCGCCGACTACGGTCTCTGCAAGCAGGACATGTGGTTTGGCAAGACCACGAGCACGTTCTGCGGCACGCCCGAGTTCATGGCTCCCGAGGTCAGTCAAATTGTGTCCTGCGCCTCGGTGGCCTGTCGCTGACCTCCGGTCCATGGTAGATCCTGCTTGAGCGTCCCTACACGCGCGCGGTCGACTGGTGGGCGTTCGGCGTCCTGACGTACGAGATGCTTCTCGGTCAGTCGCCTTTCCGCGGTGACGACGAGGACGAGATCTTCGACGCCATCCTCGAGGACCCGCCGTTGTACCCCATCACAATGCACCCGTCGGCGGTCAAGCTTCTCCAGGGCGTGAGCTCATCTTTCAGCCTTTCTTACACACGTCAAGTGCACAGCTGACTCTCCTCACTCTCGCTGCACAGCTGCTCGAGCGTGACCCGTCTCGCCGACTCGGAGGCGGCGAGAGTGACGCTGAGGAGATCAAGCGCCAGCCCTTCTTTGCCGACGTCAACTTTGACGATGTCTACCACAAGCGCATCCCGCCGTCTTACTTCCCGCGCCTGGCTGACCCGCTCGACACCTCTAGTGCGTTGTGCTCCGTCCTGACTTTTCAACGCTTGGTTGCCCGACTGACGCTGGACCTCCTCCGCCCAGACTTCGACGCCGAGTTTACAAACGAGGAGCCGACGCTCACGCCCGTCAACACCAAGCTCGGACAGAAGGAGCAGACAGAGTTCCACGGCTTCTCCTGTGAGTTCAAGGATCTTCTCGCGCACGGAAGCGCAGGCGCTGAAAGGTCTTCATTCGACACCCTGCAGGGATCGCTGATTGGGTCGCCGAGTAGGCTCTTTCCCACGCTCGCGTCTCATCTTCCTTTCCTATTGTCCCGCTCACTACCTGTATCAACAATTCTCACGACCTTTTTGCCGTTTCGCGCGAGTTCAGGACGCTTTGCGCGACGAAGAGTGCTGCGCGCGTTGCGAGCGGGCGTCACAAGTCCTCGAGCGCGAACGTTGCGAGCGTCGCCCTCTGTTGCCCTTTGTCTAGGCCGCCCTCCCTCTTTGTGTTGTTCTTGCTTCGCAAGCTGCCGGTTTCTTCTCTCTTGCGAGTCCGCCCGCTGTCGACGTTGGCCGCGTCTGCCTTGCCGTCCGGACGGCGGAGATGACGCGCGCGCGCAGGGGGCAAAAGGGAGCAGAGTGCGAGCTGCAGCCGTCCGCCACGCCTTTCGCCCCCGTCGACCACCCCTCCTTCGCACGCTCCAGCTACAGCAGCTCCTCCAGTCTCATCGGCTTTCGCTGCTCGACCTTCCCAAGCCCTTCGTCGTTGGCTTGAACAGGCGCGCGCCGGCGGTGAACTTCCCTCCCTCAGATCACTCAGCGCTCGCAAGCCCTTCCAGCCCACCAGCCCACCCCGCCGCTTCAACCCTCCTTCTCCCATCTCAACCCCCAGCCGGCGATGCTCGGCCTCCCCTCTCCGTCCTCACCAACGGCTGTCCTGTCGCTCACCCTTGCGGTGTGTACGCTCATCGGCGAGCTCGCGGCTGCCACGCCCGCACCACCAACTTCGCCCCTCAGCTCCAGCTCGACCTTCCCTCCGTCCTCTGCTCCGATAAGCAACACTTCAAGCTTGAATAAGCGTGAAAAGTACTCGGGCTTTACCGACCCGGCAGATGATGGCGGGTCTATGCTCACGGTGCGTCCTCGCGCTTCGCGACTGTCCTGTGTTGGCGACTGTCTTGTCAGCGCGACCGATGGACGGGGCGCCTTGGCGGCAGGGTCGTGCGACTCGCGTTCTTCGCTGCCTGAGCTGACCCTGACCACACCTTCGTTCTCTCGCAGATCGTTCCCGACACGTATCCGGCGGGGTATGTCTTTCAGCCCTGTATCGCCGCTCTGGTTGAGAGCCTGCTTGCTGACTCCTCCTTTCCTCTTTGCCTCGCCTGCGCTTGCCCCGTCCCAGCCTCGGAGAGCCACTCAACATGATCATCTCAGGCGAGTCAGATGCAGCTGTTCTCGTAAACTCAAAGGATGATGGCGGCTTCCTGAACTGGGCTCTGTGCGTCCGCTTGCGTTCTTCCCCCATCGCTGCTGCGCGGCACAACCCTAAGTTGACCATCGCCCTTCCTGCTTATGCTCTCATCGCAGGAGCTTGAACTTCTCGGGGAACTGCTTGGGTGCTGTCAACTCGGGTGGGCAAGAGGCGAACCTCGGGGATGGTCAGGGTGTCGGTGAGTCGTCACTCCACTGCTGCGGACCAGTCTAAATCGCGCGTCCTGACCACTCCCTGCTTCTCTTTCTTCACCCTTGCAGTCCGTCAGCTGGACGAAATCCGCGAGAACTTTGGCGACATATACTTCGGGACGTGTCTCGAGACCTTCAACGGCGGCAACCACTTCCGGTATTGGCAGCAGAACACGACGCAGGCGATCTTCATGGCGTGCGCCCCCTCCCCCCCCCCCCCTCCGCTGATTCCTGCTGTACTGCGCGGTAAAGCATGCTGACTGGATTCGACCTTTTGCAGCTGCTCGCAAGAGATGGACTTAGCGAGTGCGTCTACTGCGTCTGATCTGCTGCTTGACCCCGGTGCTGACTTCGTCTCCGCTTCGCAGAGCAACACGACATCGTGCGCATCACCGATCGTCGCATCTTGTCCTAATCGACTACTGATTTGCATCTGATCACTGCAGGTTCGCAATGGCTACAACCTTGGCCGCGACGACATCGTCTCGCGCCTCCTTGACTACGACATCCCTGCTCGCAATGTCACCAACACGACCACGTTCTCTGGTGGGACCTCGACGTACGCAAAGTGGGTCCATCGATCACGCTCAACATGCAGGGTACCCTGCTGACTCGATCTTCGTTACAGCTACACGTACTCGAGCGACGTCAAGTACGTTTCTGGCCTGCTACAAAACTCGTCCGGTGCGTTCATGCTGCCCCAAGCCTCGTCGTGGACTGGCGCTGACCTATTGGCGCGCATACAGAGGGCGTCAACCACATGTACACCGTCGAGCAGGACGGCTACCCTGCGATTGACGGGCTGGTCGCTGTACTCACGATCAAGATCACGGGTTACCCGCCGGGCCAGAAGTGCGTGGGTCGATTGTCACTTTGGAATCTACCATTGACTGACCGCGATTTCTGTTATCCTTACCCGTCGGACAGGAGTGCAGGCCTGCCCTCTCTCATTCCGCCCTCGCAGTTGGCCTCTGTCGCTGCGTTCATCGCCCTTGGCCTCCTCGGCACCGACCTGGCCTTGCCTTGAGCCGGACCACTCGCTCTTTGATGCAGTCCGCCCTCATAGACGTCACCTCCTCATCTCTAGATCTCGCTTGCGGCCTTCTGACTTCCTGGCTGTTCCACTACACTCTTCATCTCCGCTCAGGCGCTTTCGAGCCTTCAATGGACTTGCTTCGTCGTCCACCTCTCGTTGACCGCGCTCGCGCAACCTTCGACCGACTCCGTACGTCTTGGATGTTATACAACAATACAACGCTGACAGCATCGACCGCAAGCTGCACCCGTCCCTGATCGGAGCTGCAGGTGCCTCCTCGCGCGTGAGTCGTGCCCGAACCCCTTTTCCGTTTCGCAGCCTTGCCCTTATCCTCGGCTCCTCAACCACCACTCGCCCTCCGCATGCAAGATGTCGATCCATGAGCTGCCCTAGGACGTCATACGGCACTTCCTCGTCAGCGCGCTGAGCTTCGGCACTTGCGAACACCGCTACACAGCGGGTGAGCGGGCGAAGCCGTCGCCGACCGCAATCTCCCTAGGCCGTGCAGGTCGACCGGCTGTTTATTGTGAGCCTCGAGCGACACTCTTACCTGCTTCCAGAGTTGACGACGGCTGCTTGGGGACGGGTAGGATATCGCCACCCCGCTGCTGTACCGGTCGCTGGTCCTCGACGAGCCAGACCCTCTTCGTCGGCGTGAAGGCTCGCGCACCCGCCTCCTCTTGCGGACGCTCCAGGACCGCCCCGACCTTCGCAGGCACGTCCGGCACGTCTTCAGTGGCGAAACCTGCGACGAGTTGTAGCACGGAAGGGCGTACGAGCCTCGTCCACGACGCACAAAGGAGGAACGTCGGCTGCGAGGAGAAGGCCGCTCGCATTCCGGAGACGCTCGACTGCCCGCTCGAGACGCTGATGCTCAATCTCCTCTGCATCCGCCGCCCACGCTTCCACGACGAGAGGCTCTGCAGCAGCATAAACCTCGTGTCCGTCACGAGGTTCGAGCTTGGCGTCTTCAGTCTGCAACGCATTATGCCGTACCTCTAAGAGGCGGTGTTGCCGTCGTTATGCATGAGCGTCGTCTCAACACCAGTTGGCAAGCGGAAGACTCATTTGAAGCGCTCGACGGTCATCCGCAAGCGTGCGCTGCGAGAGCGTCAGACGGTCTACTTGTAGAAGGGTGAGCAGGTGGCGCGGGAGACCAGCTTCCCTGCTGTTGTATTCAAGTCGGCGGGCCTGTCAGCTGTCTGCCTCGCTGACAACCATCTCGACGCCCGGCCGCTCCTGCGCCATGTCGTTCGCCTCCCTTCGCGCCCGCCTGCCCGATTCGCGCGCGTCGTTTATCAGTACGCTCTCCGGCCTGCCGTCGGCAGCAGCGTCCAGTTGGTCGCAGACGATTCGCGGCGGGTCGCACCTGCTGGGTCCGGAGCTGCGCGTTGGAGAGGAGGACGAGGACGAGCTTAACAGGGCGGACGAGGTACTCGGCAGGCTCATCTATACGGCAGGCCAGGATGGGCAGTACGTCTAGCAGTCTCTTGCTCGATCTGGCCTCCTGCTCAGCCGTTTGAGCGAGTGATGAAGCTGACCTTATGCTCTGCTTGTACCGCGCCCCGGCTTCAGGGGTCGACCCATCGTCTGCATCGCGGCCAGCATGCTGCCAGATCCCGCGGTGGTCCCTCACGATCTCCTACTGTCGCGCATCACGACCACGCTGCAGTCCTACGGTGCGTTCCGCTGGATACAAGCCAAGGGCGACGTTGTCTGACGCTAGCTAGCCCCTGACTCGCGCAGTCCAGCAAGACTACGTCCTCGTCTTCTTCGCGGCCGGGGGCAAGCACTACCCGCCCTTCGCATGGTTCTGGAGCGCATGGAGTAGTCTGGGACGAAGCTTCCGTAAGAACTTGAAGAAGCTGGCGAGTAGTTCTGCTACGTCCCGCCAAGCCAGTTAGGGCCTGACCCTTGCCTGCTGTCCGACAGTACCTCGTCCACCCAACGTTCTTCACAAAGAGTCAGTAGATGACTTATTGTGTAATTTGTCTGTTCACACTCACAGACGCTCTTCTGCTGTCAGTGCTCTTCACGCTCGCGGCGCCGCTCGTCTCGCCCAAGTTCTTTCGCAAGATCGACTACCGCCGTACTTTGTCGGACTTGGCAGAGGTCGTCCCGCTGCAGCAGGTGCTAATCCCACCGGAGACCTTCCGGTGCGTCTTTTGTCTGATTGACCTGCTTAGAGATCTGTTGACGCTCGGATAGTCGACAGGACGAACATGCTGCTCGAACAAGGCGTGGTGCTGCCGTCTCCTCTGCCGCCGCACGCCTTCCACCTCGCACTCTCAGCGCACATGCCTTCGCCGTCCTCGCCTCTCCCGAAACTGGTGACGGACTGCACGATCTTCCTCCGTTCCTTTCCGCACCTGCTCGCGACCGAGGGCCTCTTCCGCAAGTCGCCCTCGCGCGGGCTGCTGCGCTGCGTCGAGGAGGCGTACGACCGCGGCTCGCCGGTCGACCTGGCTGCGTTCGGGGACTCACACCTTGCGGCTGTGCTTCTGAAGACGTTCTTCAGGGAGCTGAAGGAGCCATTGCTGGATCGCGAGCTGTACGACGTCATAAGGGTGTGCCCGAGGGGCGGGGACAACGCGGGCGGGGACGAGACAGCGACCTACATCAAGGAGCGGATTTTGAGGTACGCCCTAGACGTCCTGTACACCCTTAACGAAGCTAACCTTCCGCATTGCCGCTTAGCACGCTCTCCTCTCAAGCCCAGCGTCTACTCGCCTACGTCGTCTGTGCGTCGCTGCTCGAGCAGCCCCGAGAAAGTTGAAGCTGACGTACGATCAACTCTCAGACCTTCTGCACGACGTATCACTACTCTCGGCATCCAACAGGATGTCGTCCACCAACCTCGCGATAGTCTTCACGCCCAAGTGCGTCTTCCTTTCATCACGCTGCTTTCGCCTGCGCTGAAGCGTGCTTGTCGCCAGCCTCGTCCGCTCCGACAACGCCGTCGAGGACGCCGCGCTCTTCCTCGTGCCCTCGCCCGCGCGGCCGACCCACCCGGACGCTCCCGTGTCGCAGTCGCAGCGGTCCACCACACTTGGCGAGATCGTGCGCTTCATGATCGACGAGCCCAGTGCCGTCTTCCCGGAGGAATGGCGCGGGACGGGGATCGAGGACGTGCAACAGGTACGGTTTCTTGCACGTTGCCTCGCATGTTGGCTCTTCCCTGACAGCAACTTGCCCATGGCAGGAGAAGGTGCACGCGCGCAGGGGCAGCGCCAGCGGCCGAAGCGCGCGCAGCAGCGGCAAGCGCTCGTTGGGCGAGGGCTTCTTCGACACGCCGGTGGCGAGAGAGGAGCAGGGTGACGCTGGCATCTAGGGGTGCAGAAGGTTGGGCGCATCTTGGGCATTATCACGCATCTTTTCATGACCCTTTGACGACCTTCGCGCATCAGGCGGCCGTGTTCTCTCGCCTTGCAAGTCGAAGATCGGGCGTTATGGATTTCTCGGCCGCCCGCGCGCGCGCCGTTGGCCGTTGCCACCTCCACCACGGCTTCCTGCGTCCGACACCAACGCTCCTCCTCCTTCGCCTCCTCCTTCTCGACAAGACTCTCCTGCTGAGGACAAGTCGTCAACCCATGGCGTCCTTCCTGCCTGCCCTCGCGGCGCCCAACTCGACGCTGCTGTCGATCATCACCCCGACCGCGCCGACCGCGCCCGTCTACCTCGTCCCCGACCGCGCGTCTCTCATCCCGGGCCTGTCCGATCGCTACCTCGCGCTCGCCATCCCCGTCGTCGTCTACTGGCTGCTCGGCGGTATTTTCTTCTGGCTTGACAAGATGGAGTTCCCCTACTTTGAGGCTCGGCGGATCCACGAGAGCAAGGAGGTCGAGAGCCGCAACAGGGTGACCATGCCCCAGGTGCGTCTGCTTCCCTACTACGGTCGTGAGAGGGCGACAAGAGTCACATCGCAGCTACCGCCAATGCTACAGAGCTGCCTAGGCAGCGGTCGAGCTTGGTGTTCTAACTCTGCTAGCCTGTCGCCGGGGTTGTCCGAGCTCTTCGCTTCCCTTCCCGCACCAGCTCGCACCTGTTACGAGAGCTTGACTGACATGTTTGCCCGTTGCCTCGTGCTTCTCGCTGCAGCTTCTGCGTGCGGTCCTCCTGCAACACTTCATGCAGACGCTGCTTGGCCTCATGTGGCTTGCCCCAGAGTCTGAAGTCCTTCCCACTCAGGTCTTCCTCGACCACACGGTGCCCATGGCCCAGACGTATGCGCCCTGGGTCGCGCGGTTGACGGTGCTGCTCGTCGGGCCGAAGAACGCGGTCGATCTTCTGACGGCGTACGACGGCGAGGTCGGAAGGCGGCTGGTGGAGTGGGTGTACTGGTACGGCTTCCCGCTGCTGCAGTTCGCCGCCGCCTTGTGAGCTTTTCCTTGCTGCGCCTTCGCTCCTCCTGAAGGTCTGCGCTAACTGCGTTCTCGCTTGGTCGGACAGCTTTATCATCGACACGCACCAGTTCTTCCTGCACAAGACGATGCACGAGAACAAGTGGCTCTACCGCAACTTTCACTCGCACCACCACCGTCTGTACGTGCCCTACGCGTTCGGCGCGCTGTACAACCACTGGCTCGAGGGCCTGCTGCTCGACTCGCTCGGCGCGGCGCTCGCGGAGTTAGCGACAGGCATGACGGTCCGGCAGACGGTGCTGTTGTTTGGGTTCGCCAGCGCGAAGACGGTGGACGACCACTCGGGCTACCGGCTTTGGTGGGACCCGCTGCAGGTACGCGATGGCCAACATCTGCTGCTGTTCAGCGCATTTGCTGATTTACTTTTTTCGTCCTGTGCCAGATGTTGTTCGCCAACAACGCCGACTACCACGACATTCATCACCAGTCGTTCGGCATCAAGTACAACTTTTCGTGCGTCCTCCCTTTCGTCTGCCCCTTCCCCAGTTCGCGTCTGACCGCTCTACCGTTGGCAGACAACCGTTCTTCACGCGCTGGGACTGGGTGTTTAACACGATCCTGACACGCAAGGAGGTGAACGCGCGTAAGAAGCCGGCTGGCAAGTCGGAGGAGGACCTCATCAGCGAGGTCGAGAAGGAGTACAAGCTCGAGTAGCTCCTTTTCCCTCTCCCTCTGCTGCTTCATCGTCTGTCATCCTCGCACTCTCCCCGTTCTACGCGCTCACTCTCGTCGATCTGCCCGTGTTGTACCCCTACGCTACCTCGCTACTCGTCTTGCTTCCTTTGCTTTACCCCATCCGCGTCTTCTCCTTCCTTCTTTCACCGCACTTAGGCCTTCTAATCACCTACCTTGGCCATCTTGATCACCTTCCTTCGCCCCAGCACCCTCTTGGACGCAATGAGCAAATTTATCTCATGAGAGGACGTGTGTGACTGATTGAATCTGAGAGGGCGCAACTCGCTGCATCAGGTCCTGCACGCACTGAAAGGTGCGATGCTGAGCAGACGAAAGCCGCAAGGCGCATGGTAGGCAAGGGGGTTACAGTAGTGCTGTCCGTCCGGGCGTAGAGAAGAACCTTCCCGATGGGTGCAAGATGGGGTGGACTGGGTGGGGTGCATAGGCAAGATACACGAAATCGTCGGACGAGAAATGGTGCGAAGCGCCCGAGCCCTGGACCACGAGAGGGAGGACGACCAGAGCTCGGCACGCTGCAAGATCTATATGCAAGGGTTTTCAGGGGCCTCTATGTGATTAAGGACATGGCCGGAAAAAATGCGGGCTCGTCGACCTGGTCCTTCAGGCGACCACAGCCGACAAGAGGTAAGGTGGACCGGTAAAGGGCGCGCCTCGTCTAGTTGCCCTTCCTCCCGCTGCTCCTGAAGCAGCCGGCATCGACGTCCGCGCTCGTCTCGCCGAGCAGGTGCCTGCGCACGTACTCGTTGCGGAACACGCCGGCCGGGTCCACGCTCTTGATGAGCCGGACAAAGTCGTCGAACCGCGGATAGAGCGTGCGCAGCTCGGCCGGCGCCAGGTCGTGCGCTTTGGCCCAGTGTGGCCGGCCGGCGTGCGACGAAATGGTAGAGACGAAGCGCGAGAAG
The DNA here is from genome assembly GCA_014825675.1 of Cystofilobasidium ferigula. NCBI lineage: Eukaryota > Fungi > Basidiomycota > Tremellomycetes > Cystofilobasidiales > Cystofilobasidiaceae > Cystofilobasidium > Cystofilobasidium ferigula. The sequence goes on from MVAM01000013.1 coordinate 104,519, forward strand.
TAGCGGCGGTAAGGGATCGAGAGGCCGTATGGTCTGCGAGCACAAGCAAGGGCAAGTCAGCGATCGCGAAGCGTGCGAGTGAACAACGATGAGAAAAAAGGAGACCACGCACCGGTACTGCACGATGCCGATGTACACCGTCTGCCGGCCGAAGCTCGGGCTGAGCCAGATGTCGTCGTCCGACGTCCAGCGGATCTCGATCGGGAAGTGCACGCGGATCCCGCGGGGGTCCGCCGCCTCCTCCGCCAGCCAGCGCTGCATCTCGCGCAGGCAAACCGGCGCGTGCTCGGCCGGGATCGCCCATTCGGTCGTGTACTGCGCGAACTGTGGCGCGAGAAAGCTGGGAAGTCAGCGGCCGCGTGTGGCAAGAGTCAAGAGGTGGGAGGAACGCACCAGGCAGTCAAAGTTGAAGACCTTGTAGCTATCGTCCGTGTGTGTCCGCTCGAGTCCGTTGAAGTTGTTCCAGACGAAGCGGCAGACGGGCGGGGTGAAGGATGGGATGTAGCGCGAGATGAAGAGCAGGAACTGGACGAGGTGGAAGCCGACGCCGACGTTCCAGAGCTTGTCGCGCCAGGTCGGCGGTGCATCCGGGGCCTGAGGGTCGCGCAAACAGCCATCGTCAGGGACCGTTGCTGCTACTGCGAGGGAGTGATGGAGAAACTCACGTCGTACGTGCGGTTCGCCTGGGCGACGCTGACCGAGTCCACCTGCGGAAACCACCACGCGCGCGTATGCTCACTGCTCCTGCCAATTTCCTCAAACGCCTTGTCGTCGACGAACTGTGCGAACCGCATCGGCCGGACGTGCTCGCGCAGGCGGAACGCCTTCTCGACCTGCAGCCTGACGCGCAGGATGAGGCCCGTCGTCCCGAGCCCGCAAAGCGTCGCGAGGAACAGCTCCGGGTTGTTCTCGCGCGAGCACGTCACGACGGACGCGTCGGCGAGGACGAGCGTGAGCGCGAGCACGCCGGCCGAGATGACGGGGTACGCATACCCCGAGCCGTGCGTCGCCGTCGTGATGATCCCGCCGAGCGACTGGTCCGAGATCGAGCCGACGTTCGACATGGCCAGGTCGTGCTCGCCAAGGATGCGGTGCAGCATGTGAAGCGAGATGCCGGCCTGGGCCTCAACAACCGACTTTTCCTTGTCGATCTGAGACGGGCGCAGCGCGAACAATGGACGGGCAACGGAAGGGACGGATCGGTCAGCATCCACCCTGACCGAGGCCGATCGGCCAGCCCGCGAGGAGCGAGCTTACCTCGACGACGCCATCCAGGTGGTCCGTGCGGATCATGTAGCCCTGGGTGCAGGCCAGATCGGACGGCGAGTGGCCGGCACCCGCACAGCGGACGGACGTTCCCTCGCGTCTTGCGAGCTCGACGATTGCCACGCACTGCTCCTCGGTCGTCGGCAGGAAGACTGCCGTGCAGGCAGACTAGTCAGGAGCAGCCCTTCCGAGCCGAGCAATCCGGCAGGGACGCACCTGTGAGCGGCTGGCAGCTGAAGGTCTTCGCCCAGCTGTCGGAGGCCGCCAGGTAACGCACGGTCGGTTCAGCCCGTCCAGCAGCCAGAGGCGGCAGCCGCTGCAGAACTCACTTGCTGAACCTGGCGCGGCGGTCGTGCTGGTCGACGACGATGGGCGCGAGCAGCGCGTACAGGTCGGCCGTCGACAGCTGCTTGGCGGGGGACGACGGGTCGCTCATCGGGGGCAGGCGGATCGGGGTCGGGGGGAGGAACGCGAAGGGGCGTGCGGGAAAAACGCGCGCGCGATGAGACGACAGAGGCGGCGGTCGCCGAAGGAGATGCCTGGGATGCAGGCGAGAGCAAGCGAAGCGAGACGAAACAGGCCGAGCGGTCGAGGCAGGGGTGGGAGGGTGGGGGCCAAGGCGGATATCGACTGCTGAGTGCGCAAGGATAGCAGCGGGCTGATCGCCGATGGGCTCGCGGCCTCCACACCGACGGCCGTCGTTCGACGCCATCGTCACGGCTGCCCGCGCGGCCCGATCCCCATGCCCGATGCCGGCGAGCGCGCGTTCATCGTCTGCGAGCCGGCGGCGAGGTGAGGACGATCCAAGGGGGAGATGGACGTCGACTGCAGCAAATGCTGGACTGACAGCCTCTGAGGCTCGCGCTCACCAGCTGCAATGGAGCCGTAGTTCCGCGATCGACGCCCGGCTGGGAAGGCTGACCCGGCCGCACGGTGCGTCGTCGTCACAACAGCATGGCCTGCTCCTCGCCGGGCGAGAGGCAGCATCCGGTCGCTCGTTTTCGCTGCAGCTACAGCGGAGTGAGCGCGCGCTGTCGGGGCTGGCAGGCGCGAGCCGCTAGTGAGTGCTGCGCGCCTGCTGCTGGAGAGCGGCGACGACGAACGCGTCCTGACCCCTGAACAGCGATCGGTCGTTGGAGGGCCCGCCTGCAGTGATGGACGAGCTGGGGCGCACCCGGGCGTCGGACGCCTGGACGGGAGCAGCCAAGCTACAGGCGGGCTAGATCAGCAGGTCGCTGCGCAGCCCGTGCGGGACCGCGTCAGGCAGCGCTTGCGTTGCAGCAACTCAAGACCCCCTCTTGCTAGTGCTCCTGCTGCTGATAGCGAAAGACGCGGAGCGTAGAGCACAGTCTCCTCCCGCGACATGCGAAGACATCAAGATGGCTCTGGAGAGTTGTGGAGAGGTGCAGGTGTTCGCAACTGCTGGAGCAACGACGCAACCGGCCGTGCGCTGACTGGCCGTCGACACCCATCGACCTCCTTCCTCGCCCTTTCCTCCCAGCAGCCCTCTCAGCGCCAGGCAGCACACAGATCCCCAGGATCTCCTTCCCACCCGCCGGCCATGGGCATCAACTCGTCGCGGCCGGGTTCCCAACGACGCTCGTCCACCTCCCCGCCGCCGCCCGCCATGACCGACCGACATGCCGACGCTTCGCACCCCGGCAACTCGCCCTCACGCTCGTCGGACGATAACGCAATGGATGTCGATGCGCCTGCAGTCGGCGATCAGCCTTCTGCGCTAGGGCACAACAGTCGCAGGCGGGCGCGCGCCGTGTCCACGACGAGCGCGGCGGGCTCCAGCCGCACCACCAGCGGGGGCGACATAGGGTCCTCCCTCAGCGGCCTGCTCGACCGGTTCACCCGCCGCAGGGACGACGCTGGCCGGCCGGACGAGGAGGGCGGTCGACGAGAGGAGAAGCGCAGGCGTCTGCTTTTCGACCGGGACGGCAGGGGGGCCAACTCGTCCAGGCCGGCGCAGGAGGTGGAAGGGTCGAGCTCCTCCCGCCTGGCCGCCCCACCCTCACTGCCGAAGGACAAGGGCAAGCAAAGAGAGGGCCAGTCTCTACCTCGTCTATCGTCCCGCTTCCTCGACGGCGAGTTTGAACCGACCACCGACCTGTCTTCGACGTCCGCTACCAACGTCCCGCCGCCGTCGCCTCCGCCGCCGGTAACGACTAGCTCGACGACGCCCATCGACGGCTCGGCTCTAGCGCAGCAGGCGCGCGATGCCGACCCGCTCTTTAGCCCCCGCCGTCGCGCAGAGCAGCTCATTGAGCGCGTGTCGATGGAGTCGCTCCGCTCTGGCCTGGGCACGGCCGCATATGTCAACCCCCTTCCAGAGCTCCCACCGCCTGCGCCTCAGCCTCCCTCGGACAGGGCGTCGGAGCGTACTCTACCGCTGTCACCACAGTCTGCAGACCCCAGGGAGGGACCACAGGAAGGGCGCGCGTCGAACCTCTTGCAGCGCGTCCTTCAGCAGCTCGCAGAGGCGCCGCTGCCGCTTCCCAGGTCAGGCAACTACACCTCGACTGCCCCTCCTCCGCCTACCCATCGACCTAGCCCCTACTCCCCACTGAGCGCTGCGCCATCCATACCTGTGCCTGAAGCTGCTGCCGCTGGCCAGCAGACCGCGACGGCAGCGCAGGAGACGCCCGTGCGAGCGGGCCCGACCATCGGCACGACGCTCATCGTGAGTTGCGCTCTGCACCTGCCTTTCAACACGACGGACTGACGCCGTGCGATCTCTTGTAGGTCCAAGGTCTCGTCACGACGTCGCGTCCGCCGACACCTGCACCCAATGCACCGTCGCCGTCTACCACGCCGCGCACCTCCCCAGCCCCGTCGATGACCTCCACCGGCCGTGCGCTCCGTCCCTTGCCCTCGCGCCTTGCCCGTTCGCAGTCCACCTCTTCGACGGCTACCTCCTCCTCTGCCGCGCCTTCAGCTGCGTCCGAGCAGCCGGTCGAGGAGCAGCGCACGGCGCCGACGGCAGAGGAGCAGGCCGCGCTCCTCGGTGGGCTCCTGAGCGTCGCGACGGCCGCTACCGCCCAGTCGCTGCTGAACAACCGGCCGCCTCGCCCGCTTGTACCTTCCCCATCCGCTGGTCCTGCGCCGCAGGGCGCACCCGGCACTGGACCGGGCGCAGGTGGAGGCGCTGCATCGACGCTCGAGGGCATCCGGCGCGCGTTGTCCGAGCTGCGAGAGCGCAGTAACCGCCCGCCCGCGCCCGCGCCGTCTTCCACCACCGCACCTTCTCCGTCTACTGCGCTCCACGAGGGCGATGCGAACGCGAGCGAACACGAGCACGACACGGACCAAAGGCACATCGAGCGCGAGCTGCGCAACTACATGTCGGACGCGTTTGGCCCGCCGCCGCCGCCGCCGCCTGCGACCCCCTCGACCGGCGCTTCCAGCTCAAACCCATCGTCGCTCGACGAGGCCGACGGGGTGCCCAGGCCGTTCAGGGGCGTGCCTCCCGCGCCCTCGGCAGCGGCGAGGGCCGCATCGGACGGCGTGGCGCCCGTACCTGAGGGTTTCGAGCGGTTCCTCAGCGAGATGCAGGCGGACCTGCTGCGTGCTCTCAGGGAGTTCAACGGGCTGCCACCGCTGGACGAGGAGGGGATCGCGCCTGAAGCGGCTGACGGTGATACGCCTGGAGGGGAGGAGACGTCGGCGGCGGCGGTTGGCTCGACGTCAACACCAGTCGCGGCCACCTCAACGTCGACAGCACCACCCGCTTCGGCATCCGCATCGACTGCAACCGGCGCCTCACTTGCTTTAGCACCCGGCGGCTCTGCCCAGGCCGCACCTCTTCCGCCGCTCATGTCCACGCCCGCCGGCCGGTTGTCCGTGACCGACGGTGCAGACGGGCAGCCACGCAGCTTGAACTGGATGATGGTGTACCGCTTCGAGGTGCGTCGCCTTCCTTCGACGTGAAGTCAGTTCGCGCTGACCCTTCGACCGACTTCGTACCACAGCCGAGGATGACGATCGTCCGCGCGCCGCCGGCTGCGCTGGGCATCCCCGCCGACCCTCGCGCTCCAGCCGCGGCCGCGCCTGCATCGTCCGACGCTGCGCCATCGACCACCGACGGTGCTCCCAGTTCGCCGCCCACCGCCGCTGCACCCGGACCGTCCTCCGCCGGCAGCGATGCGCCGCCGTCCCCGCTCGCCCAGCTCTCGCGCGCGCTCCTCGACCCAGCCGCCCCGAATGGCGCGGCGCCGGCGCAGCTCCAGGTTTTTCTCCCGCGCCGCGTGACGCCGATGATCATGGTCGGCGTGCGCTCAGTCAGCACACGCGAGATCCCGCCCGAGCTCGGGGGCGAGGCCGCTGCGGGTGTTGGTGTATCTGCGCCTTCGACGACCGCGACTGGGGAACAGCAGGCGCAGGCGCAGGGGCTGAGGAGGAACCCGTCCCGCGCGAGTACGAGAAGCGCGAGGGGGAGGACGGACACGGATGGCGACTCGGCGATGAGCGGCGGCGGCAGGGCCGGCGAGGGCCTGAGCGGGCGTGTGCGCAGGGCGCTGGAAGGCCTGCGCTCGCGCACCCCCAGCTCGCACTCGGTCGACCAGAGCGCAGCAAGCGCCGGTGCGCCGCCGGCAAGCCATACGCTCTCGTCGGCGTCGGCGGAGGGTGGAGAGCCAACGCCGGACACATCGTCGTTCATCTTGTGGGTCGTCGGCGGGCAGTACCCCGAAGGACACCCTGTCCTGCGCGCGCCGGGCCTGTTCACCGGTCAGATGTCGCACGAGGCGCTGCTGTACGTCTTCTCTTCTTTCGCCACTCGCTATCGGGCGGGGACTGACCCGCCCCTTCTCGCGTCGCTGTAGTGCGCTCGCAGAGCTCATCGGCCAGGCCAAACCGCCGACCGCAACGGCAGACGACATCTCCAAGTCGGCGCTCTCGATCATCAAGGGCGCACAGATCACCCAGTGGGTCGCGGACGGCAAGGTCATCGCGTCGTCTGCGGACCGATGCGCGATTTGCCTCGAGGACTACGAGCCGGAGGAGGACTGCAGGGTGCTCAGCTGCAAGCATGTCTTCGTGCGTTTCTCTCCGCGCTCTGCCCTCGTTGCGCATGGACCGTAGCTGACGCTCGACGACCCGCGTTGCTTCTTGCCTCGCAGCATCAGCTGTGCGTCGACTCCTGGCTGTCCAAGGGGCGTAACGCCTGCCCTTCCTGTCGCACTAAGGTCAGTCCCTCCATCTCCACCGCGCTCTACCTGCGCTGACCCTCACCCTTCGCTGGTCGTTTGCGCAGGGCGTCCCCACCGCGGACGACGAGAAGCCCGCTCAGCCCGTGTACGGCTCGGAAGGCGCTCATGCGGCGGCGTCGACGTCGCAGGTTGCCGGCGGCGCTCCGGCCCCGATGTGAGCAGCGCGCCCCGTCCCTGACTCTCACTGCCGATCGACCCTGCCTGCGGCTAGCAGCGGCCGTCCGTCATGAAGGGAATCTGAGCCGCTGCGCCCGCCGGTCCAACTTCTATATTTCGGCCTGCCACCCACCTCACCCGCATCAGCCCCTTCAACAACCCTCCCGGTTCGGCCTCTATTGGGTTAAGCCCACCGATCTCTCATGACTCGCGCCGCGCACCTCCTTCGCCCATCTCATGACCCGCTCTTCCCTACGTCGGCGCTCAGCCTTTCGCTTGCAAGGGGGTTCCTGACTAGCAGTGCAACTGACGCGATCCCGGCGTCAGTTGCACTGCTGAAGGGGAACCTCGGGGCTGTGCGAGCCGTGGCGAGGGCGAATACTGCTTGGCTATGAAAGCGCTGCTGCTTTGGGTCTAGCGCGCGCGTGCGCGTGCGGACGGGCCAGTCTCGGGGAGAGGTGCTTGTGTGCCGAGCGCGAGACCCCACCGCGCACAGGCCGCAAGCCGGAGAGCGACGACGGGCTCACTGACGCCGGCGGCGGCAGGCTTAATGCGGTGCGGGGAGCGCGCAGCAGTGCGCCAGCGCCCGGCGAGAGGCGAGGAGGCCGGTGAAGCGGTGAGCGGTGCATGCAGAGCCACAGGAGCGGGTGATTGCAGGGCCCGGTGTCTGAGCGAGGGGAACACGGCGACGCCCTGATCCTCTCCGGCCGAAGGCAGAAAGGGTGGGGGGGGGGGGGGGGGGGGGGGGGGAGGAGCGGCTGCGCACGCCGACCGCCAGCCCGCTCACGTGGCCCGCGGCCGCCTCGCCGACGGCTCATAAACCACGACGGTTCATGAGCTGCGGGCAGCTCGCAGGGACAAGGGCAGGCGCAGGGCTGGACGATCCTCTGCGAGGGGCGCTGCAGGAAGCTGGCACGGGCGCGGCGGGTGCACAGGCGGCGATAGCATGTTGTCTCGTGCCGGGTGGCCGAGAAGGCCGGCAGCCATCGTCGGCCTTGGGGCAGCTGCGGCGGCGTATCGACCCGCATGCTCGGCCCCTGCGAAGGCAGCCAGCCAGCAATCTCCTCCTCATCCTTCTCGTTGACGGCTCTAGGACGACGACGACGGACGCCCTGTCTCCGTCCGTGTCTGAGCAGCAGCAGCTCCTGCCCCCTTGCCACCGGCCAGCAAGACCAAGCCTCGTCGCACCCGGGTCAGATCGTTCGACGGAGGCCTTCGACCGTTGCGCCTCCAGGCCTCCTCCCCCAGACGCCATCCTCTGCGACTAGTCTGCCGCCGCCGCCGCCGTAAGCCAGCCAACCAGCCCACAAGAGCGCGCGACGGCCGGACGCTCGCGCTGCTGTTGCCGGCCCTCTTTTCCTCCTCGCACGAACGACGACGCTCGACGCCGGAAGGATCTGCACGGCACAGGCCCGTCGGCTCCTGTACGTCCTTGTCCTCGCCCACCTTGGCTTGCTGCCCCTCTACCCGCCGCCCTGCCCGCTTGCTCTTGCGCCATCGGGGACAGGGCCGTCGATCTCTCTCCCCCTCCTCGTCCTCGACGCTTCGTCTGACCGTGCGTGGCTGCTGTGACCCTCGCTCCTTTCGCTCAGAACCTCTTCACGTTCGTCCAAACCTCCCGGTCGGACGCCGACGCCTCCCGACGCTAGCTCAGTCGGCTTATCCGAGCTCAGCAGGAGAGCCTCGAGACCCCCGCCCCCCACGGCTTACAAGGCCCTTCAGGCGCCCATCGCCTTGCTCGCCCGTCCGGCGAGGTGCATGTCCACCCTGCCCTCGCAGCCTTCGCGCCACGACTGGGCTGCCTGGAAGCAGTCTCGGGGGGCCAACACCGCGGCCAAGCTCATCCCCAGCTCGACCGCCGCTGTACCTCCCTTACCGTACCCGCCGCCCGGCAGCGACCCTTGTGACCCGTCGCTGACGCCGCAGCAGAGTGCGTCTCTTCCTTCCTTCGGCTCTCCCGTGCCCTGTCCACTTTTGCTCGCAAAGCCTGAGGAGCCCCTCGCTGGTCCTCAGGGCTGATATCCGCCGCCATACCTCCCTCCCCATCCCGTTCCCTCCCTGCTGTCTCTGCCGACAGTTTTCGACGCCCGTCTGGCTGCCCAGACTGACGACCTTCGCGACCTATACTTGGCCGGCGTGCCTGCCAACCCAGGGACCAACCGGCAATCCGGCCGGCCGTCCGCCCCATCCAGCACAGCCTCCAAGAACGGCGACGCGTCCTTATCGTCCAACGCGACCTACCAGCCCTCCGCACCGTCTCCGTCGGTCGCGGCGTACTCTTCCAACATCTCGGGCCAGCAACAACAGCATCAGCAGGCGGACGCATCGCGCGCCGGCGTCAACCTCAAAGTCTCGCGCTACTCGCAGCTCGTCCAGCTCAAGATGCGCAACGCGATGCTCGCCGTCCAGGCGCAAAAGGCGCAGGATACAGCAGCGGTAGTGGCTGTTGCAGTGGCGCAGAGCGCGCCGTCGTCGTCCTCCTCCACCAACAACAATGATTTGTCGACCTCCGACTTACCGTGCGAGCCGACGGGCGCGCACCATAACCAGTGGAGCGGCGAGCCGAATGCGCACTGGTCGGTGCTTCACAGCATTTCGCAGGAGCACATCGTGCGTCCCCTCTACCACCTTCCTTCGCGGTGCCGGCGGGCGAGATGGGACTGGAGAAGCTGACGCCAGAATACAGAATCGCCTGGTGGAATACCCCCAGCCTGTCTTCCAGCCCGCGACGGACCAGCAGCAGCAGGCGTGGTTCAGCAAGGACGGCGCGGTCGACTCATCCGTCAGTCCCCCTGCTGTCCCCCCTCCTTCCCCCACCCAGCGCCTGAGTTGACAGCCCTGGCTGACCTTGGCCTTTCAGGCCGCGCAGTTCATGCAGAGCTCGGCGTACGACACCCAACACCCCGTATTCGACCTCGCCCTGTCGGGGTACACGCCCCCGCCGCTCGTCGACCAGCTGCAGCAGCACGGGCACCCGTCGCAGTCGATCCTCGACTGGGGGACGGCCAGCCCGGACCGGACGGCGGTCGGCGGCGCGTTCGGCGTCGCCGGCGCAGGGGGGTCCAACCCGACCCCGGCGCTCGAGCTGCCGTCGTTCAGCACGCGGTCGGCATCGCCCCCGACGGCGGCGGGCGGCAACCACGGAGGCGAAGGAGGAAGTGGGAGAGGGCAGGCTGCGGCCGAGCTATCGCGCTACCAGCAGCTCATGCAGGCCAAGTTCCCGGCACAGCGGCCGCAGGCTGAGCCGGGCAGCGTCGGCAGCGGCCTCCAGCAGGGCCAGGCGGCGGGCGCATACACGCGCAGCCCGCGCGCCGGGCTCTACTTGGACGGGCCGAGCGCGGCGCAGCTCCAGGCATCTTCGTCGACCAGCAGCACCACATCGCCTTTGCTGGGCCAGAGCGCTGTCAACGGCCTGCCTCCGTCATCCGGGAACTCGAGTGCATTGCTCCAGCAGCAGCAGCAGCAGCAGTCGTCAGCCGGGAAGGCCAGCGGCGGCAGCAGCAGCAGCTACCCGTCATACACGTACCAGACGACGGACAACATGCAGCCCGGTCACTTCTCGCACAACGCAGCGTACCACCGGTCGTTCCCCGCCGAGCCGGCGGCGCACAACTTCACGCACCCGTCCCCGCAGTCGATCTTCCAGCCAGACCCGGGCCACCCGTCACGGCTCGACCTCAACAGCTATCTGAGCGCGTACGACGCCGCGACTCCCACGAGCGGGTCGTCCGCGCTCGGCCTGCAGGGCGCGAACGCAGTGGCGGCGCAAGGGGCGGGTATCTGGCCGTCGACATCGCCTGCTCTGTCTCAAGGGGGGAACGACGCGCAGCTCGGCACGACACCGTGGAGTACGGTCGAGGCGGCGTTCGTGCCGCAGACGGCGTTCAACACGCCGTACGCGACGGCGGACCAGAACCTGCTCTTCAACTCGCAGCGGCAGCAGCAGCTGAACGCAGCGCCGTCCACATCGTCCTTAACGTCGTTTGTTCCGCCCCTGCCGTACAACACGATCACGAAGGACTCGCTTGAAGAGCAGGCGGACCGGCAACGCAGATCGGCTTCGGCGATGCAGGGGCAGGCCGCGTACGACGCGCCCTTCACCGGCGGCGTCGGCGGGGGGCAACCCAGCCAGTCGTTCTCATCCAACGGCAGCGGGTTCCTCGACAACGCTCCCCCGCAGGCCTTGTACTTCCCGCAGGGGCAGGACTCGAGATACCCGCATCCTGTCGGGCCGTCGTACTCACACCTGCCAGCGGCCGGAGACGGCGGACACTCGACCTGGCCGCCGCAGCAGGCGCTCGCACCGCCCTTCGCACCACCGAGCGTGCTCCCGCCATCTACCGTCGATGACGTGCACCCGAGCGCTCAGCCCCCTCCGCGGCCGGTGTTGAAGAAGGAGGACGGCAAGTCCGAGCTGTCGGCCGTCGCGAAGGGCAAGCGGCCTGCTGCCGACAAGCCCGATTGGGCCGACGGCGGCGCCAGCAGCGGCAAGAAGCACAAGCGGTCGACGAGCGCGGCGAACGCTGCACCTCCTGCGGGCGCGGGCGCGGGAGGAGGGGAGAGCAAGCCGCCGCAGCCGGCCGAGGTCAAGAAGGCGCCGCTGGCGTGCCATTTTTGCCGCAAGCGCAAGCTCAAGTGCGACGGCGTCCGGCCGACGTGCGCCAACTGCGCCAAGCGCAGCCTCGAGTGCACCGTCGACGAGGTCATCAAGCGCCGCGGGCCTGGCAAGAAAAAGAAGGAGCGCAACGCGCGCGGAGCGGCCGCGGCCGCTGCTGCGGCTGCTGCTGCTGCGGGCCAGGGTCCTGGCCAGCCGACACCCTCGACCTTGCCGCCTTCGGCACTACCTGTTCTCGCCATCCCTCATCCCCACCAGGAGCGGCGCCTGGCAGACCAGTCGCTCGGCTACGGCGTCTATAACGAGCCGTCAATCCAACCCCCATCGCATCACCCCCCTTCAGGGCCTTATAGCCATCAGTCGTACTAGTCGCACCAGCTCCTCCTTTCCGCCGGTCTTTCTGTGCAGCTCCGCTTCTCCCTCTACATCCGTACTGCAGATCCACCTCGTTTTCTCATTGACTGTGCAACCTCTTTTGTCTTCCTGCTACTCCTATCTATCCCCTCGCTCCCGGCGCTTCTCCCGTCAGACCCGTGTACTCGTGCTCGCTGCTCTTGTACCGTTCATCTACCGTTGCTTTTTACAGTCGTATCATCTTTACCCGCCAACATACGCCGATCTTTGCATCGCTTACGGGTTTGCGCTGCGAGGACCGTGGAGCTAGACAAAAGTCCATCTCATCAAAGCCAGGGCGAGCAAGCCCGTGCTGATGGCATACGTCCGCCGAGACGACGCCTGACGGCTCGCGGCAAGGCTTACGCGCAGGCAGAAGCAATGCTGCAGTACGTGGTTGAGTGGTCGGTCGAGGACAGCCAGCAAGCTACAGGTCCAGGGACTTCGGCACGTGGATGGGCGCCTAAAACTGAGCGCAAAACGAAGGTCAGTCCCCGGGCGTCTCGTTGAGAGCAAGTGCGCGAGAGCTCACCCTTCAACACACGGTTCGAGGCTCAGCCCTGCTTCCGCAGCAACCTATACAAGTCAGCGACAAGATACAGGCTGCCGGCGACGACGACGAGCGCATCCTGCTCGCCGTCGCACGCCCACTCGAGCGCGTCCTCCAGCTTGCCTGCCCACACGGGCGCCTCGTCCCCGACCGCCAACCGCACGGGCGCGATAAGCTCGTCGATCGGGACCGGACGGACCCAGGGCATGCCCTCGATCGGCGTGGCAAACTCGACGAGCGCGACGCGGTCGCCCGTGCGCAGGAGGGGTGCGAGGACATCCGCGGGCGTCTTGGGCGGCGAGTGCGAGAGCGAGAGGACAAACGTCCGCGGCTTGCTGGGGTTCGGCAGCGTCGCGAGGTACGACGCCAGCAGGCGCGAGGACGAGGGGTTGTGCGCGCCGTCGGCGAGGACGCGCTGCGTTCGCCCGTTCTTAAGCGGCACGTCGAGCCACGAGCACCGGCCCTCCCACACTGTCGTCCGCACGCCCTCCTTGATGTGCGCATCCGAGACCTGCGCGAGCGCGGGCAGCTTTGTGCACGCGGTCGGGTGCCGACGAAGGACCTCGAGCACGGCGAGCGCGAGCGACAGGTTGTCCCGCTGGTGTTCGCCGGGCAGGGGCAGGTCCGTCTGAAGGACATGCATGGGCGACGCGGCAAACCCGTTGATGAAGGACGAGAAGAGGGCGACGTTCTCTATGGCTGGGAGGAGCGATGCGGGCGTTTGAGCCGCGTCCTCAGAAAGCAGAGGCTGCGTTGCGACCATCAGGTTCAGCACCTGCGCCTGGAGCGTGTCGAGCGTCGTACCGCCGTCGACCTCTGGGCTGTTCGGGACGCGCGGCAGGGGTGTGAGGACAGGCTGCGTGCCCGCGAGGCGCGACATGTCCTCCTCCCACGACGGCGCAGCCATGAAGCTGTGCTGCGCGTGCACGACCTCTGCCCCGCGCTCGGCCGCGAGCTGCTCGACGACCTGCGTGATCTCGGCGTGCTTCTGCCAGCCGACGACGAGCACGCCGTCCTGCTTTGTGATGCCCGCCTTGGCTCGTGCGATGTCTGCGACCGAGTCGCCGAGGAACGCCTGGTGGTCGAGGTCGACGGCGGTGAGGACGCTCGCGAGCACCTGCTCGGCCGAGAAGACGTTCGTCGCGTCGTCCACGCCGCCCATCCCGCACTCGATGAGCAGGATGTCGACCTTGGGCGCGCTCGCCCGCGCAAACACGACGAGCGCGGTCGCTGTGAGGAGCTCGAACAGGCTCGCTTCGCACCTCTCTTGCGCGTTCACGCCTTCCACCTCCGCCCGCACCGCGTCGTACGTCCCGCGCGAGATCGGCCGGCCAGCGATGCGGATCGCATCCTCGGCAGCGACGAGGTGGGGCGAGTTGAACCGGCCGGTCGTGAGTCCGCCAGCGGTAAGGACGCTGTCGAGCACGGCCGAGACCGAGCCCTTGCCGTTTGTGCCCGCGATGTGGACGACGGGCGTCGTCAGGGGCTGGAAGTACGAGAGGAGACTGACGATGCGCTGCGTGCCCGGCTGGATCGACATGGTCGGTCGGCGAGGGTCGGAGGGAGAGCTGTGGAGGACAAACGAGCGACGGGGTGAAGTCGCTGGCGGCCAGTTCAGGCGAAGGAGGTTGGTTAGCTCAGAGAGATTTACGACGGCCGACGACAGAGTCGTACCGTCCTATCGCTGCTGCTGCTGCTGCCGCTGCAGCAAGTGTCGTGTCAGGGTTCTTGGACTTGCGTTGAAGCGCCGGCCTGCTGCTGCGGTGGCCTGGAGGATGATCGTGCAGGGTCGGCGTGAGGAGACCAACGACGCGCAGCTCTCGCACCCCGGCACTTGATGGGAGACGATCTCATAGTCGATACTTCTAGGCAGAGCGCACGAGAGCGAGAGAAAGGAAGTGAAGAAGAGAGGGGAAAGCGGTATCTCTGTACAGGTGTGGGCTATGGATGAAGGCAGAGGGGGGATTCAGAGCGCATTAAGCGAGGGAGGAAGGGAAAACAGACAGAGAAGAAAGGGGAAGGGGGGGGGGGGGGGGACGGCGCGTCACGACGACAGGTTACGAAGGGGGGGAGGGACGGACACAGGAGGGGAAAGTGTGTGTGTGGTTTGACTTCCTGGAGGATAGAAGAGGGCGGCGAACGAGGTGGTCCCTTGTTTGCGAAGGAGGAGGGCGTGCATGATGGAAGAACGAGCTGGCAGACGCATGGGCGGAGCAGAGGAAAAGGGAAAAGAGCAACTTCTAAGACAGGAGTGTATGCTACGAGTCGTGTTGTTGTGCTTGAAGGAGGTGGATAGGGTCGAAGAAGGAAGAAAGGGTGGGTTGCTGCACGTCCTTTGGAGGTCGTCGCCTGCCGATGAGCGCGGACCTGTGGGTGGGGGGGAAGGACCAAACCGCTACGCCGCCTGCGAGCGCAGAGCAATCGCCGGGCCAGCCCGCGAGCGTCCGCTTCGCTTAGGCCCGCTTGGCGCCCTCCTCCTTGGGCGACTGCCCGCCCATGCCCCACAGTGCGCCGAGCAGGCCCTTGGCCGTTTCGACGACGCCTCCCCCGCCGGTGGTGCCGTTGGGCGACGTCGCGGCCTGCGTGGCGGACACGGCCGGCGACGACGACGACGACGACGAAGCGTTGGGCGAGCCGAGGCCGAGCGCTGCGAATGCGCTGCTCGGACTGGCCGAGGACGCACCCTCGCCGTTCCCGCTCGAGGGCGACGAAGGCTTGCGCGCACCAGCACCGACGCCTGGCGAGTGCGGGAGCGAGGCGGCCGACGTCGACTCCGAGTTGGGCAGCGGGCGCATCGCAATCTGTCGGAGCACGAGACAAAACGTCAGTTTGACTGAAGGCGCAAGCCGAGTCAAGCACCACGCGACACTCACAAGCGGCGATGAATGCGGCGTCGGGTTGGTGCTCTCGGTCGGCTCGTACTCACCTTCCGACCCCTCGAACGGCGTCGTCTCGGGGCTGCCCGCATCCTCGTCCTTCTTCTTCCCCTCCTCCTTGAGCTCCTTCTCGTCCTTGGGCAAGTCTCCGCCGGCCGCCCCGGGCCCCGCCTCGAACGAGCGCATGACCTCGCGCGCGAGCTCGTCGTTCTTTGCGATCCGCGCAGCCTCGTCCGGGTCGGCGACGGACGGCCGCTCCTCGCCTTCGGAGGGCGACGGCGCGCGGAGCACAGTCGCGGACGGCACCTTGTCCGCCCAGTAGTCGTCGCGCGACGTGCCCTCGCCAGGCGTCGACACCTCGGACGCGGCGTCGGGTGAGGAAGGCCGCGCTGCGCCGCCTGGAGCCGTGTTGATGCTCGGCGGCTTGGCCGCGCGCCCGCCCTGCGGCGCCTGCTGCTGCTGTTGCTCCTGGGGCGGCTTGTAGATCGACGCACCGCCGTGACCCGCGTTGATCGAGGGCGAGGCGGGCACAGCGCTGCCGCCAGAGGCAGAGCGCGACTGGCTAGCGCGCTCGACGAGCGACGACGAGCTGCTGTTGCGGCTGACGCTGCGGCCCCTGCGCTGGCCGCCTTCGTCGTCGTCGCTCCCAGCCGAGGCACCTGCGCCACCCGTCGCTGCCGAAGGCTGGTTGGACGGGGCGTTGACGGGGAGCAGACCGCCGGCCACGCCTGCACCGGTCGAGTTGCCCTGCGCGGCCGCAGAGGAAGCCGCGGCGTTCTGCGCGCTCGCGACGGCGCCCTGCAGGCTCTGCGCATCGGGGAAGTAGCTGTCGTGTGTCGGCGACGTCGCGGGCGAGGCGGTCACCCCTCCTCCTCCGCCGCCGCGGTTCTTGAGGATCGACCGCCCGGGCTGCTTTGCCGTGGGCGAGAGCGGCTGGCCCTCACCCGCAGCAGACGACGACGTAGGCACGGTAGAGGACGGCGGCGGCTTGCTGGGAAGCTGCGAGTCCGCCTTGGGCCCGCCGGTGGGCGTGGACGAGCCCGACGTCGGCGGCGTCGCGGACGAGCCGATCGACGCGCCTCGGCGGGGCGGCTTCTGCTGCTGCTGGCCGTTGGTGGCGGACGGCAGGTCGAGCCTGCTGTTGTTGGGCGACGTGTTGGGGCTCGACTCGTAGTGGTTCACGTGGCCCACCCTGCCCGCTGCGTGCTGGTTGCGTCCGGAAGACAACGACGACGAGGCCGAGCCCTTGACAAGGTTGCGGAACTCGTCGTCGTCCTCGTCCCACTCGGCCTGGTCGATCGGGCTCGGGAAGTCGTACTCGGATCCGGCGCCGTGTCGGACGGCGTGCAGGCGCTTGTTGACGATGAGCTCGTTGTCGCTGTCGGACGAGGACGAGGCAGACCCGTGCGAGTTGGACCGCTGGAGCTGAGCCGACGACGCGGAGGCGGCGCTCGCGTTGGGCGGCATGAATACGACGCCCGGGCTCGGCGCGGGGAACTTCTCGCTGCTTTTGAGCAGCGTCGGCGCGATGTGGGCGATCGTGAAATGCTCCTTGGGGTCGGACCCCTGCCGGCTCAGGCTCGGCCGCTGCGACGCCGACGAGACGGAGGACGACGTCGAGCGCATCTCGAGCACGTCGTCGTCCGAGTCGTCGTCGTCGGACGAGTCGTCCTGCGGCCGGTCGGGCGAGATCGACGTCGGCTCATCGAGCGAGATGCACTGCTCGACGAACGTGTTGAACGAGATGTGGCGCTTCTCGGCCGGCAGCTGCTGGCCGCCGGGCGACGCCGACCCACCGTCGTTGCTGGCGTTGCCGTCGGCCTCGAGGTTGTCGCCAGAGTGGCCGTGGGCGATGCCGTGCTCGACCTGGCCCTGGCCGACCAGGGCCAGGGTCGGGATCGGCACCCGCGGCGGCGACGGCCGGCGCGTGCTCCCCCTGCGGACGATGTTGGTGTCGCTCTTGGTGTGGGGGATGTGCGGCCTGCCGCCGTCGTACGACGACGACACGCTGCCTGTGCCGTCGTGGTCGTCGCCTTCGTCCTCGGACGTCAGGTCGAGCGACTCGAGCACGGGCGACGCGGGCCGCTGCGACGTCAGGATCTCGCTCAGCGTGCGGTGCTTGAGGATCGGCTTCTTGCCAGAGTGCAGGTCGAGCTTGTCCTCGGTCGTCGCGATCTTGGGCGGCGGGACAGCCTCGACCGCCGTGTGCAACGGTCCGTACAGCCATGTGACGTCCGAGTCCTTCAGCCTGCACGGGCGGTAAGGACGTCGAACGACACGGGAAGGTCAGGACGTGCAGACCTCTCTTCAGCCGCGAAAAAGCAAAGCGCGAAGGGAAACAGGGCATCGGCAGGGACCCTGAGGCGCCCTACCATGTCCTCTGCAAGCCTATCCCCCGCCTTTGCTTTGGTTCCGCACAGAGCTGCTTCATAGCGCTCCGCCTTGAAAACAGCCGAGCCGCCCAAACCTCACCCCTCTCCTTCCTTCGAAGAAGCCCCCCCCCCCTCCCCCTCCCGCCCGCTTTCCCGCCCAACCGAGATCGTCCCACAAGGGGAGGGAACGACGCACCAGTTGAGCGTCTCTGGGCTGATGGTCTTGAGCTTGTTGCGCTGCTTCCACCACGTCCGCCAGCTGGCGTTCTCGAGCCGGACGCCGTTTGCGATCTCGTTCTTCTTGCGCGTCATGGACCGCCAGCTGGCCCAGACGTCCTCCTCGGCCCAGTCGTGCGAGAGGTAGTCGACGCAGATCGACGGCAGCCGCGTCTGTACGTCGGCGTCGTCCGGGTTGTGTTGGACGGCCAGGCCGGCGGGCGACGAGAGCGCCGGGGCGGGCACGTACTGGGCCATCGGGCTAGCGAGTGGGCGGCGGCGAACGGAAGAGAGGGGCTGCGAGGCCGGGGGGGTAGGAGGGAGAAGGACGAGAAGGGTGCTCTGGGCTCGACGGCTGACTGGCCTGGCGCGAAGGGGGGGCGGGCAGGTGTGATGGGTCCGGGCGCTGGAAGGGGAAGGAGCGAGGGTGAGGTGGGGTGACGCCCTGCGGTGTGGTGGTGTGGCGGTGGTGGTGCTGCTTTGGCAAAGCAGTCGGGTGAGTGCTCGAGGGAAGAGAGGCCGAGCGACGGAAGGCTGGCTGGCTGGGGAGGGTTCGGTCGCAGGGGGGGGGGGTCGGGTGAGGGCCGCCTTGGGTTTCGGAACGTCAGAGGGGCGGGGAGAGAGGGGGGGGAGGGGAGGAGGGCGGGACGACCCCCGATGAGGGGTCTTTTTCGGGGATTGCTTTTCCCGCGCGTCTCTCTCGTGATCACACAAGTATTCATGGCTGGGAACTCTCATGCTTGGCCCCCCCACCCTGACAGTCTGCAAGCTTGCCGCCCTCGTCGGCAGGCGTAGATCGCACGCCATGGCTCACCTCGCCCAGCTGATACGCTCTCCCTCGCTCTGCGCCGAGCGCCACCTACTTGGCTCGGCGCAACCCCTGCAGCTGATGATCGCCCGGGCCCAGTGAACGTCGACCTCGTGATCCTTCGACGTCGGTCTCACTTTTCCCCGACGCCTGCGCCGCGCTGGTCCAGTGCTCAGACGTGCACGGCTGAGCTGACGGACGCCGCCGACTGCGACTGGATGAGAGTCCCCGGACGTTCCGGCGCACTGGGCCTCCTGCCGCGCCCCGGCGGAACGGGATCGAGGCACGAGCGCGCATGTTGGCCGGTGACAGCACGCAGGCGGCTTCGAGTGCTTCCCTGACCTGCTGAGCTGGTTGACGGCCGACGCTCACCCTGCTGATCGACCTACGCGCCGCTTCCTCGCTGCCCGGCCCTCTCACGATGCTCTCCCTCCTCTTCGCCGTCGTCGCCGCACTCTCTGTCGTCCAGAGTGCGTCCTTCTTGCGCTTGAAGAGCGCGCTCACCGGGGAACGTAGGGTGAACTTCGCTCTTCCACCTTCCTTCCTTCACTCCTACCTTCCTTCCTTCCTCACTCGCCTCGTACGCGCCGCTCGCAGGCCTCACGCTCGACACGCCCACTGACTGGACCTCGCCCGGCAACCTCTCCCTCTCGTGGAGCACCTCAGCGTACGTCCCTTCCCCGCTGCCGTTCCCCCCTCCGTCCGACCCGGACACTAATACTGTGCAGCGGAAGCATAGCGGCGATCCGCCGGCGTTCAACGTCTTCCTCGTCAACACGCAGGCCGACGTGCTCAACGGCGCGTTTGCGGTGCTCAGCGCCGTGCCGGCCGACCTGGGGGAGACGGTGTTTGCGCTCGGCGTCGTGCGTCCTTCCTTGCTTCATCCCTGTTCGGTTTCAGCGCCGGAGGGCTGATCGACAGACGGTGAGCGCAGGTCAACACGGACCCGCAGTACCGGCTCCGCGCGACCGCCGTCGAGGGCAACGCGAGCACGCCGCTCGCCGAGTCGGGCACGTTAAGCATCGCCCGCCTGCCCGAAGGCGGCTCGAGCGGGCGGACGCTGCCGGCCCCGCCGGGGGCGAGCACGAGCAGTGCGCCGTCTTCTTCCCTTGTTTTCCCCATCGCTGCTCTCGGCTCCCTCGCATGCCACTGACCTCCAGGGGGGGGGGGGGTCCAAAACGCAGCGTCGGTCTCCCGGTCGCCCTCGCGCTCCCCCGCCGCCCCCTCGTCCACCTCGTCGTCTCGCGCCGACCCGACCCCGACCCCCGACAGCGCCGCCCCCGCCAACGGTGCCGACGCGCAAGCGCCGTCAGCGGCGGGCGAGCGTGCGCTCGGCGAGCTGGAGCTCATGAGCTGGCTCGCGCTGCTGCTTGCCGGGGTCGGCGCTGTGTGGCTCTGAGCGGGGGCATCCCGGGGGGGGGGGGGGGGGATCGGCTGTTGACGTCCGCTTCCTCTGCGTAACCTTCGACCTTCCGGCGTGGCTTCTCTTCCTCTCCCTTCCTCTGTCTTCCCTCCGACTTGACCGTGTCGGTCTCCCCGGATCTCTCCGAACACGCTCTTTCGTATTCCTCTCGGACTCAACGCCCTGTGCCTACTCACCATCCCTTTTCATGCCCCTCCGTCGGCTCGACGGACCGTACCCCTCCTGAGCTCTCCTTCTCCGTTCGTCCCGTTGGAGCGTGCGAGCGACGGCGGGCGCGAGGAGCGGCTGCTCAGAGGGCGGGCAACATGAGATTATCGGGCTAAGAAGGGGCGGGGACGGGGGTATGCAAGACAAGTCCGGGCGGTACAGGCAGATGATAAGTAGCAAGAAACGGGGAGAATAATAAGTAGGTGCGAAGAGGTCGGATCAGTAGGACGTCCGAAGCGACGCAAGGTTAAAGGGAAAGGGAAGAGAGAGTGGGGGTGAGAGATCAAAGTCGAAGCGAAAGGGCGGAAAAAAAGGAGGCGGCGAGAAGGTACAAAGGGCACGTCGCTCGCCGGGCGGGGCGCGCGATCGTCCGGCGCCGAGGACGGGCTGGGGGTTTCAGCGGGCCGCCGGGCCGGGCGCGAGCAGGCGCGGCCGCGGGCGCTAGTAAGGGCAGTCGACCTTGAGGTGTCCGACGACGCCGCAGCGGAAGCACTTGCCCGCCTTCTTGTACTCGCCCGTGCGCGCCTCGGGCAGCCACGAGCGCACCTCGGTCGGCCGCTGCGGCCGGGGCGGGGTCGGGCCCGGGAACAGGGATGGGAACAGGTGCCGGAGCGAGGTGTACTCGACGCCGGTGGGCGTGACGGACCGCTTGGCCGACGAGGCGGGGAAGGCGGAGGAGACGAGCAACGGGGAGGCGTCGGTCGACGAGGGCGCTGCGTCTGCGCCCCCGGCGGCGGCGGCGGCGGCGGCGGGAGCAGGGGCGAGTGCCTTGGGCCTGGGGCTCGAAGGCAGCGTCGCGCTCCGGACCTTCACCCGCTTGTTGGGCTTCAGCTCGCCGATCTCCTCCCCGAACGCAGGCACGTCCGCCGTGCCGTGCGTGAACGCGAGGTTGACGCGCACGAGCTCCGGCGAAGGCGTGTGCGCAAAGCCGGTGAAGATCGGCTTCGCAGGGGGCGGGGTGAACGGCGCGCTCGCGGCGGAGAGGGCGAACTTGGCCGGCACGGAGGAAGGCGCGAGGTCGCCGGGCGTCGAGGGGGCGTTGGACGATGTGGGCGAGGGGTGGGAGGTGCGCGTGGACGACGAGGCGAAGCGCTGCGTGCCGGTCGAAGAGGACGAAGACGCGCCTCGCGCTTGGGGAGGGCACTGCTGGCGCTGGTAGTGGCTTTGTCGGACGTCCTGTCCGCAGGGTTACCCGCCGTCAGCGATCTCTTCTCAAGGAAGCGAAATGTGCAGGAGACACACCTCAGCGTCTAGTGCAACCCGGTCGACATCGACAGCGCCCTCCGCGTCTGCAGCAGCTGCTCGCGCACCGGCGCCGGGAATGTGATCCACAGGGGCTTGAGCTTGGCGCGCCGGCACTTGGGGGAGGCTGGGGTGCTTGCTTTCCTGCTGCTCGGGGCGTGCGGTCAGTCGGTGCCCAAAGGAAGGGTGAGATGAGAGAGAGAGAGAGGCTAGACGCACGCCAACAGAGAGCTGGCGGTATTGCTCGCGCGCGGCGACCGCCGCCCCGCTCCCGACGACGCCAACCGGCGGACGCTCGCCGGCGGCGGAGAGCTGCCGCTGACGCTGCTCGTCGGGGGAGAGGGCGGCGCCGCCCGTTGAGCCGGGGACAGTGCGAGTCCGCGGAGGAGAGTCGACATAGTCTGCCCATCGGAGCTCCTGCTTGATTTGAACGGGCGGCAAGGTACCTTGTCAGCGGCCGCTCCCCATGGAAGAAATGGAATGACGCAGAGGACACACCTCGAAACTTCGGCTGGCAAGAAACTCATCCGCTTCCTGCGTCGTTGAGCGCGCGCGGACGGCTTGCGGGGCGGTGTGAGCGGCGTTGTCGTCTGCTGAGGGCCGAAAGGAATGCTTGCCGCCCTCCTTGGCGGCTTTGACGTTGGCGTTGGCGACGATGGACGAGGACGGTGCAGCGGGCTGGGTGGCGTCAGGGAAGGACGCAACGACGGGCGAGGGCAGGCGGCGGGCGAGGATGGCAAGGCCGGACTTCTTCGCCGCCGGCCCTGGCGCAGACGGGGCGACGGGCGAAGCAGGGCGGGAGAACGAGGGCAGGAGGTCCGCGTGGGACGACTCGCAAACAGAGGAGGCGAGCGACGAGGCGGTCTCGATGGCGATGGACGGGATGGCGGGTGCTGCAGCCGCCGACGGCTCGAACGCGGGCGCGATGGGCGAGAGGGACGTTTGGATAGGCGCGAGGATGGTGGGCACCTCCTTTGCCGAAGACGCGGCAGGGATGACAACGGGCACGGACTCAGGCTCGGCGGGAGTCACGACAGGAGCCGGGTCCTCGGTCGTCTCGTCACGGACGACGACGTGGTCCTCGTCGCGCGTCTCCTCATTCTTCACCTGCTCCTCCACAAGCGCGGGCCCAGCCGGCGAAGAGCCAGCGATCAGCTGCGACAAGAGGCGCTGGAACTCTTCGGACGGCATGGGCTCGCTCGGCTGCTGCTGGCCGACATCCTCGCGCGCGTCGAACGCGCTTGCCGTCGAGGTGGCGAGCGGGACGGACGCGATGCGGACCGCGACGTGGACGTTCTGGTCGACGAAGAAGCCGTTGTCGATGAGGTGGGCAAGGGTCTCGAGGTCCTCCTCTGTAGCAGCAGCACCGATCGCGGAGGAGGGGGTCGGTCAACGAGAAGCAAGCTAAGAAGGTTCGCGAGCCGAACGCACCGTCATCCAACATGACCTCGCGCGGGCCGCTGCCGTCGAGGTCGCACGCGTAGCTCGCGGCGAACGTCTCTTGCGGGCTGACGTGCATCTTGCGTGTGACCCAGCTGTGGATCTTGGCCTGCGTTGGGTGTTCTGCGACGAGGGAAGGATGGACGCCCAAGGAGTCAGCGCAGGCGGACGGCAGGAGAGGAGGCGCGCGCACGCAGAGCGACTAAAGCGGCGGAGGGGACGGACGGGAGAAGAGGCGGATGAAGCACGAGCCGTCGGGCCCTGTGAAGACAAGGCGGGGCGAGGGGTCGTTGTGGGCCGCCATGTTGGCCGATGGCGAGGGGGAGGGGGAGGAGGGTCGGTCGGGGGAGGGAAGTCGGACGACGCGGAACAACAGGGGCGCGCCTGAGACGACGCGTCGGCCGGAAATCAGGCGCGCGCGCCTCCTCCGTCACTGGATAGCCGTCACTCATTGTTGAAAGTCCTAGGCCCTAAGTACTTATACGACGGGCTGTTCGTCTTGCCTCGGCCGTCTAATGCACTTACTTGGCTCCCGCTCGAACGAACCTGCATGCCCCAGCTCCGCCCGTCGCTGTCCTTGCTGTCTTCCGTCCTCCTTCTCCGCCGCCGCTCCAGCTCCTTCCTGCTCCGCACCATGTCCACTGGTCCCGTCGAGAAGAAGGCCCGCGCCACCGAGGTCCGTCTCGTCGTCCGTCGCGCGCTGCCGCCCATGCACGGGGCGACGGTCTGCGCGTTGCTGCTCAAATCGACCCCGTCGCTGACCTCTGATCGTGACTCTGCGACGGCAGCTCATCGGCACCCACAGCGGCACGTTCCACTGCGACGAGGCGCTCGCCGTCAGTCCTCTTCCCTGGAGTGGTGCGCTAGTGAGATCGCCGGCTGACAGCTCGCAGCTCCGCCATTGGATGCGAACAGGTCTACATGCTCAAGGTCCTGCCTCAGTACAAGGCTGCCGGTGCGCTCCTGCGACGCTCTTCACTCCTCCTTCAGGAGACTTTCTAACGTCCAGGTTGCCTGCCGTGCAGACGTCGTTCGGAGCCGCGACCCCGCCGTCCGTGCGTTTGGCCTCCTCCAGGTTCTGCGCAGCGCACCTTGATCCTCGCTCACCCTCACCTTTCCTCTTGTTCGCCGCAGTCGAGACCGCGTCCATCGTCGTCGACGTCGGAGGCGTCTACGACCCGGCCACGCACCGCTACGACCACCATCAGCGCGGCTTCTCCGAGGTCTTCGGCCACGGCTTCACGACCAAGCTCTCGTCTGCTGGCCTCGTGTACAAGCACTTTGGCGAGGCCATCATCGCAACGCACCTCGGCCTGCCCGTCGCAGATGCGACCGTCCAGAAGCTCTACCTCAAGCTCTACGAGGACTTTGTCGAGGCCATCGACGGCATCGACAACGGCGTGACGCAGTACGTTTCCTCTGAGCCGGCGAGGTACAAGAGCAGGACCGACCTCAGCTCGCGTGTCGGTGCGCTCAACCCTCGCTGGAACGAGAAGTTCGACGACTCGACGCTCGACGTGAGTCTGCCCGTCCGGGTGCCTTCATGCGTGGAACGGAGGCTGATGAACTCTGCCTGCCCGCGCAGACGCGCTTCGTCGCCGCCTCTGCCCTCACCGGATCCGAGTTCATCGCTCGGCTCGACTACCTGGCCGAGGCCTGGCTACCCGGGCGCCAGATTATCGTCGACGCGTTCGCGGCGCGCCACAGCGTAGAGCCGTCCGGCCGCGTGCTCGTGTTCGAAACCTTTGCGCCTTGGAAGGAGCACCTGTTTGAGGTGGAGCGCGAGGCGGGGCTCAAGGACGAAGAGAAGCCGGTGCGTCGCTTTCATCTCCCCCCTCCCCCCTCCCCCCCCCTCCCCTCCCTCCCTGCACGAACAAGGGCCCTGACATTCTGGTCAACGCAGATCTACGTCCTCTACCCCGAGGAGTCGGGCCGTGCGTGGCGCATTCAGGCCGTCCCGGTGTCCGCAGAGTCCTTTGCCTCCCGCAAGGCCATGCCCGAGCCGTGCGTCCCTTCTCTTCCACCTTCTTCCGCAATGTGTGAGCTTCAGATCAGAGGCTGACTCTTCTGACCTGTGCGATGCACCCGCGTAGGTGGAGGGGAGTGCGCGACGACACCCTCTCGTCCGTCACCGGCATCCCCGGCTGCGTTTTCTGCCACGCCGCGGGCTTCATCGGCGTGCGTCCCTTTCCTATCTCTCCCCTGCCGCTGCTTCATGCGCTTGCTGATTTGCGTGCATGCGGGAGGGCATCAGGGAAACGCGACGAAGGAGGGCGCGCTCGAGATGGCGAAGCAGGCGCTCGCGTTCGCTTGAATAAGACGCTGTTGTACGCTGGTTGGTTGACAAAAGCTCAGTGGGCGGGGGGAAAGGCGAGTTACGGGTGCATGGTACAGCCAAAGCGGAATGCGAGCAGGCAGATGCGCGAGCGGGCCATGAGCAGGGCTGATTCCGGAAGCGTAGCTTCTCCAAAAGAAAACGGAGGGACGCCAAGGTTCGAATATGTGCGCGAAAAATGGGTCAGTTTATCCAAGCCAAGCTTGATGAGAAGCGCGAGGGTCGTCGCAGAATTCTCTC
The DNA here is from genome assembly GCA_014825675.1 of Cystofilobasidium ferigula. Classification (NCBI taxonomy): domain Eukaryota; kingdom Fungi; phylum Basidiomycota; class Tremellomycetes; order Cystofilobasidiales; family Cystofilobasidiaceae; genus Cystofilobasidium; species Cystofilobasidium ferigula. The sequence continues at coordinate 129,874 of MVAM01000013.1, forward strand.
TTGACGTGGTCGTCTGGATGCGTGTGAAGCTCGTGAACGAGAAGCGCGAGCATCGGCCAGGCGTCCAGCGGCGGCGGCATCAGGACGTCGTTCTCGACCCTTTCATCCTCGATCAACTCGTAGGCGAGAACGATTGACACAGTACAGCCACGGCGGTGCGAGGTTCTGCCCGCAAAGGGGTTCGCGTAGCGCAGCAGGTCAGCAGCACACTAGACCCTCTTTCCTTAACAGGAAGCAGAATAAACCCTCCATCAGCGGCTCACGAGCACGACCACCTTCAAAAAATTGGGCTACCTTTGCGCCAGCGCTCGAAGGCCAAGGATACATCGTCAGGAACATTGGAGCACAAAAACGGAGCGGGTGTGCAATACATGTCGTGGGTGAAGGTCGTCAAAGGAAAGGTGAAGGTGAGAGCGGCGGGTGCAAGACGGGCAAGCGAGGCCAAGACGAGCAAAAGGGCGAAGATAGCTGCACGCTGAGAGTCAAAAGGAGCGAGAGGGTATACGGGGCAGTTGCAAAGGCGGACTAGTGCGCCTCCTCCTCCTGGAACGTGCTGAGTGCAGAGGGCGTACGCGGCCGACCACGGCCGAGCGCCTCCTGGCCGTCGTGATAGATGGAGTTGCGAGGTCTTCCGCGGGACAGGCTGCGGTCTCTGACACAGTCCGCGGCAGACGATGCCGGTGTGAGGCTCGAGAAGGACGAAGGCTCGCGCGGCGGTGAACCGTCCCTGCGCGGGCGAGAGGACCTGCCCCTGCTGCGCGAGCGGGAGCGCGAGCGCGAGGGCGAGAAGGTAGGGGCCTCGGCAGACGCCTGCGCTAGACTCTTGGACCGACGGTGATGCGACGGGGGAGGGGACATCGAGTGGTTGGGTGTGGGAGGGAAAGACTCGGTCGACTCGGTCATTGACGGGCTGCCGAGCACGTTGTGATGGATGCTGGAGGAGGACGGGTAGGTGACGGCAAGGCGGTCCATTGACGTCGAAAGCTTGAAGCCGCCGTCCGAGCGACGGTCGGATGCCCTGCTCCGGCTGCGACTGGCTCCCCGGGTGCCGCGAGGGGTAGAACGAGCGCGGCTGCGCGACCTGCTGCGGTTCTTGACCTCCTCCCACCCCTGGAGCCACTCGCTCGATAAAACCTCCTCAATTGACCAGCGTTCGGAGATCTCGCTTTCGAGACAGCCCTTCAGGACGTCCATGCACTCCTTGCCGACCTCGATCCCGTCAGGAAGCGCCCAGACACCGCGGATGATCTTGAGCTGCAGGCGCGGCTCGAACGCGTCGGCGAAGGGGAAACTGCCGGACGTGACGAGGAAGTACAGCAGCACACCGAGCGCCCACACGTCGGTCGCAGTAGTCGGCTTGTTGAGTTGTGCACCGGCGGGTGGCCGAAGGAGCTCGGGCGCGGTGTACGGCAGCGAACCGGGCGGGATCTGACCGATCGAGCCGCTGAGCGTCGGCGCCGACTCAGCGGAGGGCGAGCGCGTAGGGAAGGGCGACGAAGCTTGGCGTGATTGCTGCGAGAAGTGCCGCCGGTGGGCGTGCACGGTCAACGGCGCAAGCCGTAGCGGATCGCCGCGCGGGTCGAAGCCCGTCGGCGTGGGTAGCGCAGACGACCAGGTGGAGGATGACGTGCTCGGGGTGGGTGCAGGAACCGTCATGCGTGCGGAGAAGCCAAAGTCGGACAGACGGCAGTGTCCCTGAAAGATGCGCACAGGCACGGGGTCAGGGCTGGTCGAAAATCATGGGCTGAAAGGAAGGCGCACCTCAGCATTGATCAGGATGTTCTCGCACTTGAGGTCGCCGTGAACGACACCGGCAGCGTGCAAGGCGGCAACGCCTCGGACGACGTCGCCAAAGTACTTGCGCGCCTCGTCGTGCGGGAAGGCCTTAGTGCCGGCAACGTCGTCGGTGATCTGGACGGGCGGGATGCGGCTGGACGAGAACAGCCTTGGACGGACTTGGCCGCGGCCTCGGTCGTGCTCCTTGTGCCGGCGTACGACGTCGAAGAGCGAACCGCCGGGCATGAACGGCATGAACAAGTAGACTGCGTCGGGCGTGACGACGTGCCGGTGGAGGGGCAGGATGCCCTGGTGGGCAGGCAGCGACTCCCAGAGCGCAATCTCGTCTCTGATGTCGTCGAGGACTTGCATCGACTCGGGCTCATCAGGCGACGTCCGTTGCGGGCGAAGAAGCACGACCTTGACTGCTTGCGGTGGGTGCACACGTTCGCCGTCGACAGCCGATACAACCTCCCGCACGACGCCAGACGCGCCTTTCCCAAGCAGCTTGCCGAGTACCTCTGTTGCGCTCGAGTCGCCGGCCGGCTGGCCAGCGTCGTCGGGCGAGATGATGATGGAGGTGGCGGCGGAGGACAGTGAAGGAGGGGGCGTAGCAATGGCGACGCTAGCCGGAGGGCTCGAGAAGGCCGACAGGAAGGACAACGCCGGCGACCGGACGGAAGGAGCTGGCGTCGACTCTGCGGTATTGTACGCGCTGCTAATGCTACCGTCCGGGAGTGTGAGACGCGAGAGACCCAAGGAAGGGGACGCGGTGCGGTGCACGGGGTCGCTGAATGACGGGTATAAGCTGCCGAGCGAGCCAGTCGGCCGACGGCTAGTGAAGAAGTTGGGTGACGGCGTCGAGCCGAAGTTCTGCTCATTCGCCTGCGACGCGGCGAGCAACGCTGCAGCCGTCGAGCTGCTGCTGGAGGACGCAGACGCGGACGGGGGAGCTCCGCTGGCGAGCCTGTCGCACGAGCCGACGCCCGACGAGCTGAGCACGTTCGGCACCGCCGTCCTGCTCTGGAGCGCCTCCCAGGGCCCGCGTCGACGCGGGCCGTCATGGACGTTGAGCGAGGTCGACCTAGCCAGCCCCCCCGGCGGGTGGGGCGAGCGGTCGTGCTTGCAAGGGGACGTGCTGGGCTGGAGGGGAGCGGCGCCGGCGGCGGCAGAGGTGGAAGCGGGGGCTGCGAAGGGCGGCGGGTGCGGACCCATCCAACCGATGGCGCGAACGGGTTGTGGACTGAGCGGTAGGGCGAGAGACCGAAACTGCGAGTAGGGTGCTGCTTGAGCGTGCTGTGGGGCCTTGGGGCGTCGATGAATTTGCTGGAGGACGGCAGGCGAATGGGGCGGGGGGTCGATGTCAGGACGCGGGCGCACGAGACAGCCGTTTCGGCCGCTTCTCAGCCCTCCGTCATTTCCAAGAACTTGGCGGACCCCGTCACGTTCAGGGCAGATGCGATAGGCTCATGGTACAGTTGGCAGCGCGTGCAGAGCAGCGATATAAGGGGCGTGCAAGTGCAGGGCAGGGCGGAGGCGTGGTAGGGTGCGGGTCATATGGAAGAGGGGCGGGCGGTGCACAAGTGCTGCTAGAGGCCGAGCGACTTCTTCGAGTTCTCGTAGACCTGCAGGAGGGCAGAGGATGGGTCAGCGTTGCAACCCGAATAGGGACGACGATTCACGCACAACGTAGGAAATCGAGACGGCCGGGATGACTTTGGCGAGGTTGACGGTGAGACCCTTGTAAAACCCTCGCCAGCCCTCCTTGACTCGCGTTTGGCGCACAACGTCAAGGAAGCCGGTGTACTCCTGCGGGTGTCCGGTCGAGCCCGCCGCCTGAAGTCTCGTTCGGATGACGTTGATCGCTGCAAACATTGGCTTGTCAGCGTGGGTCGCACTGGAGGAGATTGAACGGGAGGTGAACTCACGGTAGACCGAGCTCGCGCCGACACCGCCCGAGATCGCGCCAAACGTGAGGACGGCCCAGGTGTCCGGCTCATCGACATTGAAATGCCGGCAGTAGCTGATCTTGCTGCGACGTCGTAGCACGAGAAGAAGTCAGCAGGAGTGCTCAAAGACGGGCAGCGAGCGCACGCACAGCGTCTCGAAGGTGCTCATGTCGATGGCGGCGTAGGGGAAGACACCGACGAGTCCGAGCTGAAGCGAGCAGACGGGTGATCAACACAGTGCATAAGCCCCCCAGAGAGCGGTTGGGCTCACCGTCAGACCGCGGTAGTACCGCCGCACGCCGCCTTGCGACCACATGTGCGCTGCTGTCCGCAGAAGGACTTTGCTGCTGTGGTCCGAGCCGGCCGTCGTCATATGGGCAGTCTTGAGCGTCTCAAGCTGCAGGTGCGCGAGTAGACCAGATCAGCAGGGCATGGATAGTACTGGGGGGGGGGGGGTCAGGAGGACGCACTGGGTAGATGGCGAATTGACTGATGATGCCTCCCAGGCCACCGGCAAGGAACCTGGACGAACCCGATATTTGCGTCGGGTCGTCAACATGGTCCCAGTACCGCGCGAGCAATCGTTTCTGCGCGGGTGAGAGGACGTGGCTTCAGTACCGACATGAGCTTGAGCTACGTGGGGAGAACGTACCGAGGTCTCGTACGAGAAAAACTTGATTGCCGACTCGGGCATGATCTTCAGACTACGAGCGCCAGAAAGATATCAGCTATGTTCTCCCAGGCCGCATAAGCGCGAGTCTGCTCACACGTTGAGGCCGTTGCCGACCCAGAAGGCGCGCAGCCCCCCGCCACCCGAGTATAACCGCGCGATGGCGGCACGCAACTTCGCCAGGCCGTCTACAGCCTGAGCACTGGCCGGCTCGCCCATGTGCGCGCCGTGATGGCCTGAATCGGTGATGAGGAAGACTTTGAGCCTGTCGAAAGGAGCCGTGGCGGTTCTCGAGACTACAGTCATTCAAGGCGCACCAACATCAGCTCCGCGTTTCCCAGGTCTGGAGAGGCACCAAGACGTACCTGCACCCGCAAGGCCTCCAGCAGCAAGGAACTTGAGCGCGACGTTACCGCTCAGCTCGTTGGCGTCCGACTCCTCTTCGTCCTCCTCCTCCTCATCGTCGTCCGCGATAGCCCCGTGCTGATGCCCCGCCTCGCACCGCTGCGCCTCCGAACCCGGCACGGGCTGCGCATCTGCCGCGCGCTGCTTTGCCTCTTGTGCTTTCTGCTCCTTCTGTTCGTGCGTGGCTGGCGCTGGTTTTGGCGGAGAGGAGGGGAAAGAGGGCGAGATGTCGCCGTCGGAGTTGAGACGCGCTGCGCCTCGGCCGTCGGAGTAGGCCTTGCGAACCTGGTAGAACTGCAGACCGTAACGCCGCGCGTCAGTCTACAGACCTGAGCATGAGACAGCGGTCAGGGGACCCACCCGGTAGATTTCTGGTACACTAGCGCTTCTAGGCAGGAGGAGGAACATGTCGCGGAACTCGATCCAGGAGATGCCATTGGGGTTCTTTCCTTGACTGCTCGAGGAGTTCGACGCAAGGAAGGAGACGAAGTCCTGCAACGTCGCCGGGGTGAGGGTGATGTCTGGATAATGGGTTCAAAGCGGATCGTGTCAGCATGTGCGCGATGACGAGCGAGGAAGCGCAAGGACGGGCCTGCTCGTTTCAGCGCTGCTTGCATCTCGTCCATCCCAAGGAAGCCGTCATGGTCGCGGTCGAGATCGTGGAAAGCCTTCCAGAGCTCTGCAAAGCGCGCAAGCGTCCAGTATCAGTCCCCCGAGGCGCAGAACGTGACCGTGGGAAGCTCAGCTCGCAAGGTGCGCAGCGCGGTTGCGCGGCCGAACCCCCAAGCTCTCTCATCCGCAGAAACGTGAACGCACCTGACTCGCGCTCCCAAAGGTACGTTCGAAAGCCCTTCCAGTCTACAACCTTCTCCTTGCCCTTGCCGGTCGCATCGTCTGGACTGCGGACCTCGCCTGCGAACTGGCGCGCATCAGGAGCGTGAGGGTTCGAGCAGCGTCGCACGAGCTCCTCCTTGTACATGGCGCGCAGGGCGTCAGCGCGTTCCGGAGACAGCGTCGGCGAGAAGCCCAGCCCAGAGCTGCTTGACGCTGCTGTCGAGGGCAAAGTCGACGTCGAGGGCGAATTTGTGGCTGAAGGTGCTGTTGGAGGAGGGACGTTGATGGCGGAAAAGAGGTTGGACGACGAGCTGGACGAGGACGCGGACGAGGATGAAGGGTCGCTCGAGCGAGGAAAGAGCGACGGGCCGAGGTAGATGCCAGCGGACGAGGCGGCTGAGGAGGAAGCGTCGGAGGGGCGGTATACCGACGGCCCAAAGATCGAGTTGCCGACCCAGCCGCCCGTCTCTGGATTTGGGCCAGGTGCAGCTCTGACCGAGTCCTTGAGCGGCAGCAGCTCCCATAGCTCGCGCAGCTTCTTCTCGCGCGCAGCCTTGCCCTCGCGCGCACGGAAGGCGATGAGATCAGGGGGGACGCCGGCGTTGCGCTCGGCGGCGGCGCACGCCAGCGACGTCGGCAGGTCTGGCGGCCCCGAGCCCGACGAGGCGTCCGACCGCGACATCTGCGGCGGCAAAAGGGAAAGGGGAGGAGGGACGAGAAGGGAAAGGGTGGGGGGGGAGGACGGCGTTGGGAGCCTGAGTCGTTGGACAGAAGGACAAGGTGGTGTGCGACTCCGAGGCAGCGTCAGTCAGCGCACGCGCGCGTGAGGATTCGCTCGTTCGGCACAAGGCGGGCTCTACTCAGAACTGTGTCACCAGAAGCCTCGAGCGTGAGGGCCATAGTCGCAAGCCAGAGCACAGCATCAGAATGACAATCAGGCAAGTGTATGATCGTACATGGTAGAGGAGCCGGTCAGGGGACAAGCGCAAATGAGAAGTCGAAGTGCAACAGAGGGAAAGAAAGGGGTAATACCACGCAATACAAAGGCAGCTGGGTCCCAAAGTGATGAAGGGAAAGACGAAAGGAGGCAGGAGAGTCCGTTGTGTAGAGCGAGAGTGTACATAACAAAGGTCGCTGGGGCGCTGAGGAGGTTGAGGAGAGATGGCTGCGCACTGACGCAGAAACGCCGCTCAAGGTACAACGCCGGGTCGCGCAGTGCGCCTAGCGGTTGTGGTCACACTCCTCGTTGCCGAGGCAGACGATCGTGCCGAAACCGTTAAGCAGGATCGCGACCTGCTCAAAGTTGTTGGCGATGGCGATCACGGAGGTCGAAGGCACAGAGATACTGGACGAGGACGCGGTCGCAACAGACGAACTAGAGAGGCCTGCACTGACGGACGCGCTTGAGAAAAAAATCTGAAGAGCCCAGCGCGAACGAGGAAGCGGCCGAGGAAAAGGACAGCACCGCCGAGTATGAGGACGAGGACGTCGTTGACGACGTTGACGATGTCCCGGGCGGAGCAAGCGTCGAGCTGGTCGTAGGCGGCGTCCACTCCGAAGTTGAAGAAGGAGTAGTGGTCGACGGCGTGTACGCTGCCGTCGAGCTGGTACTTGGCGTCGGAGTGGCCGACGTCGTCGTCTCCGGTGCGCCCAAGCCGAACTCCCACGAGCCAAAAAACTGGCCATCTCCCGTCGAGGCAAACTGCCTGCAAATGGTGCCATGATTAAGCACATACGAGATGGGTGTAGAACAATGGACGCACTGGAAGAAGCTGGGCGATAGGTCGACCTCGCCGTGACTATAAGAGTGCGCGATTAGGGTCAGCGCAGATCTACTCGCAGCGTCTACACATCAGGCACACCTGCAGCTCGGGCACTCGTCAGCAACTAGAGCCGTCCCCGTTTTGCCGTTGTACGTTAGGGTGATAGACTGGCCGCAGACGCTGCCACTGCGAACTGCGCCGAGTTCTGATTGACGCTCGAACGCGGGATACGGATTAGTCGTCGAAATCCTGGAGAGCAGGTGGAGAGCAGAAGCACCATGGCGACGGTCCAGTCACTGTCCGGGTGAACCTGGCCGCAGGCACCGGCACCGACGCTTGCTGAAGCGGTTGAGTGCAGAGGTCGCCGAGGGTCAGCACGCGGGTGCGTTGCGCAGCGCCCCAGGCAAACAGCACGACAACGCACTGTAGTAGAAGGTGCAGCGGCTCGGCCTACAAGCAGAAGACGAGCCCTGTCAGCAGCCTTCAAATTCCAGGAGTCGTAAGGAGACTCACCCGAAGCGCTTCTGCAGCGTATGCAGACCTCGTTCCTCGACGTCGGGAGCTCGAGCGACTGCTGCGGATCGGTCAACCATCCTGCCGTGCAGGCGCCTGCTGACGGACCGCTGGTCGAGCCCGCCAGCGTGACGGGCGTCGACTGAGCTGCTCGAGACAAGAAGGACGGCGAGTAAAAGTGTGGTAGAGGCGGGGAGCAGCATGGCGGAGAAAAGCCAGAGCGAAACAGGAGGTGGGCGGAGGGGAGACCGTGACCGAGCGCGGGCGCCGGAGCCCTGCGAAGGGAGGGGTTGGATCAAACGAGTGTGAGGGCCGAATCAGGGAGCGTGTAATAGGCTGCTAGCGCGTGCGTTGTCGGAGGAGGACTTGCTTGTTGTGCGGTTGGTCGAAGGGGGCAGGAAGATTGGCGGAGGACGTTGTTGACGCGCTCTCGACTTGCCTCGACCCCGCGAAGCCCGCGTCGTTCGCAGGTCAATTAAATTGATTTCTTTCATCGTCGCAAGTCCACTTTGCACACGCGTTCTCGCGATGATGCCAGAGCCCAGGAGGAGGACAGATCCATGTGCATCGCAAGACGGGTGATAGCAGTCCGAGGAGAGGAGACGGGGGCGAGTCTGAGCCAGCCAGATGCGCCTTACCCCTGGTTGAAGCGCCTGAAGGCTGTGGACCACCACCCGGCCCGCATGCAGGTCAATTCTCTGCGCGCGAACGTACTGACGCAAGTTTGAAGACGCACTGTAGCCAAGGAACGCCAGGTCCTTGCCGCCCTTGCCGGCGTTGTGATCGACCATCGTGTCCATCGGCACACCGTCGAGGTCCTCCGTCGGGAAGTACGACGTGTCGGTGCCCGACTTGAGGTGCGGCACGAACGGCGCCTCGATGTGCCGCAGCGTGTTCCAGTCGACACCGTAGAAGAACTGCAGGTGAGGAAAGAGTCAGACTGCAGTTGTGGCGAACAAGAGCTGAGGAGGGACGCACCGAGTGCGACTTGATCTGGTTGACGTTCAAGCGCTGGTCGGCGCTGTTAAGCAGCCTGTGGGAGCGCAGAGTCGATCGTCAGCAAACGTGCGGGAGGAAGCAGCTGCGCAAGTCTGAGCCCACCGCTTGATGAGGTCCTCCGACTCGTGCGACAGGTGGACGTCGTCAGGGAAATGGAGGTCTGCGACAGGCAAGTAGAAGGTCAGTAAAGGGTTCCGCTAGACGAGAGAAGGGTAAGCGGAGAACGGACGGTGCTGCCAGTCGATGATCTTGCGGTAAGTGTCGTGCGCGTTCTCCGAGCAGAACGGCGGGTAGCCGACGAGGCACTCGAACATGATGGCGCCGAGCGACCACCAGTCGCATTCGTTCGAGTAACCCTGCTGAAGGAAGATTTCGGGCGCAATGTAGTCTGGGGTGCCGACGGTCGAGTACGCGAGCTTGCGCCGGTTCGCCTTCCACGTCGCGATTGTGTCCTTAGACGACATTGTCAGATGAATGCTGTTGACGAGCACAGAGTTGCGCTCCTTGTTGCCACCGCCCGAGTGCGCCGACGTTGGCGTGGAGGACGAGCCGTTGTCGAGCAGCCGGGCGTAGTACGACGAGTCGTGCTGCTTCTGGAAGCCGGTCGACAAGCCGAAGTCAGAGAGCTTGATGTGACCCTGCTGGTCAATGAGAATGTTGTCGGGCTTGATGTCGCTGAGGCGACACACGAGGTAGACAGGTCAGCGACGGAGAGGTCCTAAGTCAGGAGCGAGAGCCGCACCGGTGGATGAAGCCCAGCTTGTGAACGGCCTCGATCGCCAGGATGCATTCGGCCATGTAGAATTTGGTGACGTCCTCCGAGAACGTGTCGTACTTGATGAGCCTGCAAACAAGGGGGGGGGGGGGGGGCGAGGTCAAGCCAGGAGGGAGAAGTGCGGGAGACAAGGGGAACGCACATTGTCATGAGGTCTCCGCCGGGAAGGAACTCCATGATGAGGTACAGGTACTGCGGATCTTGGAACGAGAAGTAAAGCGGCACGACCCAGGGAGAGTTCGACTCTGCCAGAACGTCGCGCTCGGCGCGGACGTGCGCCAGCTGATGGACGGAAAGAAGAAATCAGTTCGGGCGCAGGTGGATCGCAGGAGCAAGGCATGACGCACCTGGTCCTTCTTGAACATCTCGCTCTTCATCAGCGTCTTCATCGCGTAAATGCGACCCGTGTCGATCTTCTGCACCAGTCGGACCTGCATGCTCGAGTGGGCGCTCGTCAGCGTCAGATCACAAAGCAGGGGAGAAGAACAAGTGCGCACCTCGCCGAATGCGCCCTTGCCGATGACCTTGACCGTGCGGAAATCGGGAAGGCCGAGCTTGGTGCGCTTCATCCGCAGAAAGCTGTCGTCGATGTCAAGCTTTGAGTGCGCTGCGCCTGAGGCTGACAGAAGCGCGTGGAGGGAACAAGACGCACTTTGACTCCTGCCGGCCGTACTGGAACAGCTTGCGCTGCTTGAGGTGATCGGGCGTGGTGTGGTCCGCCGCCAGAGCACGCTCGGTCGCGATCCGCCTGTAAGAGTGGCATGGGTCAGACCGTGTGCGAATGGACGGGCCGTGCGGCGGGCTGCAGATGGCGGGCTAAACGCGATGCCCCCAGAGCAGACGGTGGGCTGTCTTGGCGATGCCCGTAGCCTCCGCGGGAGTAGCTACAGCGCTTGTGAGCTGCCGGCCCGTCCGACAACCCCATCTGGGGGCGCCCAACCGCCAGCGGAAGCAAGGAATGTAATGCGGAAGGGGGCGCGCGGACGCGTGCTGGTGGGCTTGAACGCACCTCTCTCTCCGCTGGACGGCTCCCTCAACGCCCTCCTTGTACCAGAGCTCGAGTCGCATGCGGCACTCATTGGCCTTTTGCCGCAGGTTGTCGTATAGCTCGGGGTGCCGGTCGAAGAAGACGTACTCGCCCGGGGCGGCCGAGGAGTCGACGTCCATGCCTGCGGACGACGAGGACGCCTGCTGTTGCGCGCGCTGGTAGGACGGCATGTAATGCTGCTGCTGCTGGTACTGCTGCTGTCGCCGGTACTGCGGCTGCTGGTGAGCCTGCTGGTTGTAGGCCATCTTGGGCTGGTCGAAGCTGGAGAAGGAAGCAGGTGATGGCTCGGAGTGCAAGGAGAGGGCACGTCGGACCTCCCGACACCGACCTTGCCCTCGAGCTCAACCTGGTCCATCGCACACCAAGACCGTCGACAAGGCCCTCGATTATATCAGGACGACGATGCCCGCCAGCCCTGTGCATTCTGCGCCTTCGGCCGAGCCTTTTGCGCCCAGCGACGTCGCCGACAACCGCCCTGCGCCCCATGCACCGGGCGCGACGTCCTCGCACCCAACCACCTCAACCGCACCTTCTGGCCCCACTGACGCAGCGAGCCTCGCGAGCCTTCCGCAAGCGCTCCTCTCCGCTACCGAGGCCGAGCAGCTGCTTGTGCGCATCGGCCGCTTGTCGCGCACGGCGTCGACCATCGGGATGCTGCCCGCTGAGCTGCGGGTTCAGGTGCTGTCGTCTATCAGCTCGTCTTTGGCTGGGATCCTACTCAAGCGCGGCGTCGACAGCATGGAGATTGCGCGCATCCTTCAGAACCCTGGTCTGCTTCCTACCCAGACCGAGATCGACGAGTATGTCCTGCACCGTGACCCTGACGCGCCGCGCCGCCCAACTCCGCTGACCCTCGCCCCACGTCGCCGGCCCATACTCACAGCACTAACGACTTCTTCAAACTTCTCGCTCCGGTTCCCGACTCGTACTCATCGCGCTCTCGACACGATTCAATACTGTCTGATGCTACAGCTTCGATGGCACGACCTGCAACGACTGGCGATGTCTCGTCCCCCGCCGCAACTCCGCCGACCGCAGCACTGACCCCGCAACCGACGGGCTTCCTCAGCAAGATTTTCTCGTTCTTCATGCCGATGAGGGGTGTCGCGCCCGTTACTGCCTCGACAACGATATCAACTACCGGAGGGAGCGCTGTGAGTGTGAGCGAGCAATCCTCTTCTTCTGCTGGCTCGCGCAGCGCGCTCGCCAGTACGACTGCCCGCACTCCTCCGCCGCCTGTTGATCCGGTACGTCCCTTCGCCATCTCCACCAAAACGTCCGCTTGAACCTGACACATTCGATTTGTACCTTAGCCATTGTCCGCCGATGCGTCCGCCCCTCGGCCTCGGGCGCGCCTCCAGGATAGCGATGTGCGCGTAAAGCGCGAGGCGTCCGTGCAGAGCGACCAAACGACCTTGAGCGCCGCTGCCGAAGCGTCTGATCGACTTGCCTCGTATGGATGGCCCTCGCCCAATTTGCAACATGCCTGTGTCGACCGACGCTCGGCTTCGGCGTCGAGTGAACGGCCGCGTCCGAGGTGGATGGAGGAATCGCTCATGCAGCGGGACGAGGAGCAGCGTCACCATCCCCTTCCTCCGCCGAGTACCAACAGCAACGGCAAGCGACACTCGGTCGCCTCGACATCAGCCTCCGATGATCCTTTTCACCGCCCTTCTGTCGAGCAGGGACCGTACGCGAAGCGCCCGCGGATCGAGGATGACCCTTGGGCTGCGCAGAGGGGCCCTCGAGTTCGACCGCCGCATCCACCACCACAGCCTTCAGCACCGGTCAAGAACGTCAGCAAGAAGTTCTGCGTGCGTCCCTCACGTTGGCTGTTCGACTTTCTCCTCCTCTCGCTCGCCACAGACATCCTGAGCGAGCTACCTGACCTTTCCTATACGCAGTACCGATGCGGCTTCAGGGACCAGTACGTCTCCCTGTGCCTCATTGGACGCATTTCTGCTGATCTCTCGATGTCTCCTTCGCTGCCGCTCGCAGCAACGTCCATGAATGCCGCGACAAGAAGACGTGTGCGGGCTACCGATGCCTCCGAGCTGAGCCTGCCCTGGGCAATAAGTTCGTCGCCATGAGCATTGAGGGCCGCACGCTGTGCTTTGGCTTCAGTGCGTCCTCTCTCTCCCCCCCCCCCCCCCCCCCCCCCCCCCCCCCCCCCACCAAAAAACCCCCCCCACCCCCCTATATTTACGACCATAAAACAAAAGAAAAATATAGAATCAGAAT